>JANKKB010029821.1:0-31952 GCA_026225775.1 Bursera palmeri | reverse complement strand
AATACTTAAATTAATAGCACTTAAAGTGTAAAAATGATATTTAAACTTATTATAAATGTACACTTTTAAGTGCTTATCAATGATATTCATCGGAGGCATTCAGTATACCTACTATGCGAGGTCGTTGTGCAGTCAACATCGCTACCGTAGGAAACAGTTTTTGATGATCTTTATTTACTAATTAAATGTATCATCCGGACAATTCATATACATACATTATTCATTAACATAATTAAAATAAAGGAAGCAGCTTACATATATGAATTAAATAACACTTTCTTTTATTACAATTATGAGATTTATGTACAAGATAAAATAACCTTGAAACCGACAACACGAATGGTTTCTAGGGCATACATTAACATTATCAATGCCATATTGAAATATAATATTGGATTTAGTTCTTCATGCGTAGAAATTGAATGTTAGGGATTTAAATGCATATATTTTGTTGATTGTGATTGATTATAAGTGTGAAATGGTGGTTAGAGCTATGTTTATTGATGCTTTTTTCATGTAAAAATAGAGGTAATTCATTATTTTGAATAGAGGTTGAAAGACAAAAAGAATCATTTATATGTGACTCTTCAAAATGATCGAACATTCAACAACCAATGAGAAATTGAAAGGTTTGTTGGTTGTCAGAAGTAATATCCACCAATAGAAAAGTAGCTAAAAGGTTGTCGGTTCTCTATTATTAACATTTGACAACAATGACCCTCGAACTACTTGTCGGATATCAAATATCCGACAATAAATAGACAACTTAAAGATCATCGATCATCTAATGCTAACATCCGACAACTCGACATGGTATTCGATGATTGTCAAACACATGTCTTTGACCTCTGAAAACACAAATCTTTCATTGTAACAATCCAATGAATGCAACAAGCTCTTACAATTACTCATTTATAAGTTCATTATATGTTGTTTAAAGCTAAAAGTGCAAAAAATATGATGAAACAACCAACATTAAGTACAATTTCATAGAATAGAACTTAACAAGTTGAAAGATGTCTTATCTTAGTGCTTTGTTCCAACGAATTTTAACATATCAACAGTTTGAATACTAGAGGTGTTTTGCTGAGCAATTTTTTTGTAGGATAATGATGTAGAAGTTGAGTATAAGTAAGAAAGAAAGAAATCAAACTAAGACAATTATTGTTGTTTTTAAGAAAGAATGGAGTGAATTCAAATGCTTTATCAAGTAAAATGGTCATAACATGTAAATTTTATGAAAGATGATCATTTACAAAGACGCCCTTAGATTTAGGGCTTTTATTGACTTTTCCCTATATGTAAGAACGTCCACACTAGATTTGAATAACACAATTAATATAGATTTAAATAATAAAACACAATAATAGTTTACACACTATTTAGGTTTCCTTAACATTATTGAAAAGGTAAATTTACTATTCTTCGTAAATAATTATGTCAAATCACCTTGCATACATTTTTGCCATGCATTCCATCATCCGTATAGTAATTATCATATCATTTAATGTACACATGATCACTTACGAGATTTGAAATAATTATTTGAGAAGAATAGTACTATTGTCATTACTTCCTTCGATTGATTCATCCATCGTAGAGTCTATTAAATTGGGTGAAAATTAAAACTTCAAATATCTTCAGATTTAAAAACCTATGAGGTATACGAATCTAAATATCTAGTTATAATCATAATAACCCTTAAACATATATTTTGCCAACCAAAATACACATAATCAACGAAGCTGAAAAGAAAAAATAATTAAGAAGATCTTATATATAATATTTCAAATTTGATATTTCACGTTACAACTAATATTTATCTTATTAAAAGTTTTATGTTCTTCAATTCTACGTTGAATGTTTTCAAGTTTGATATCGTATATTCTAAGTTACGTAAGCACGTTGTCTAGCTAACAATAAGTTCCTTATTCTCTTCGGTATCAATGTCAAATTAAGACGAACGTGTTCCAATTAATTCAATTATAAGAATATGAACTACGTACAGATTCTTTATCACATAATTAATTGCAAAGACTATATAAATTGGTCTTCGTTGAATTTTCCTATTAATAAAATCTTCCAAGTTCACATTTAATAATGCTCGGGTGTTTACTTTCTTTATCATATAATTCTCTTTCGGTATATATCATCTTCTAAATTCACAGAGATCTGAAAGTGATCATTCGTTTACTTCTTTGACACAAAACTTGGAATAATTATGGAGAGCTAGCTAATTCTTCACATTCATTTACCCAGTCAAAATGTTGCAAAACTTTTCCATAAGCCAGCAGCATAGTTGTGGATCGCTATTTGATGAGTTGTTGAAATGTAGGTAGCCAATTCTTTATACATATTGTTTTGCCTGCCAAAATCATGTTAAGGATTAAAAGTACCAAAGAAAGAATATACATTTGTAGGAAAATAAAAAGAAACACTTCAGCCCAAGCAACACAAGAAAAGAAAGAAATTATCTTGAAGAAAAAACTCTACTCCTTAATTAAAATCAATGAAATACAAAAGTTTATATAATGGACATATCCTAATTTCACTCCGCTAACAAAACCTAACTCAAATCTAACTAGGACTTACAAAATGCATATTTAATTTAACCTAGATAATCCCGTATATTATCTAATAAGACTTCTAGTCTAATTAATATACTTGGTTTAATTTCCAACATTCCCCTTCAAACCAAGCTCTAACTATATCATAAAATCAATATACGGTTTCCTCACAAATCATAAAACACATAACCATAGATGCTCTTTATTTTTTGGAATATTATCCCTTTTAATCATTTGTTTCAACCTAGCTTCTCTCCTATCTTTATTCTTTGAATCCGTTCTTTTATGAATGACTTCCAAAACTATATTAGCTTTTTCATTATCCTTGTTGTAACCTTTATCGTTGTTTTCAAAATATGTGGGACTATAATAACATTTTGCAAGCAATCAGACGAAATTGATATAATATTGGAGCCTATTTGTTATAATCATAAATTATGGGAGGCAGATTGATAGTTTCCATCCACAATCTCAAACATAAGATTTTTCGGGAATAAAACCTAGAAAACTTTATTGGGAACATATGCTAATTCCACCCAACTAACGAAACCTAACTCAAATGTAACTAGGACTCACTAAATCCATATTTAGCTTAACCTAGATTATCTCCTAAATTATGTAATAAGACTTCTAATCTAACAAATATGCTTGTAGTGCTATTGTAATTAATATTTAAAATTGTAGGTTTTTAGTTATTCAATCAAACAAACTTCCGTAGATTGATTCATCCATCATAGAGTATATTAAATTGGGTGAATATTAAAACTTCAAATATCATCGAATTTAAAAGCCTATGAGGTATACCAATCTAAATCTCTGGTTATAATCATAATAATTCTTAACATATTTTTGTCAACCAATATACACATAATCAACGAAGCTGAAAATTAAAAAAATATATATATATTTCAAATTTGATATTTCACGTTAGGCGTTGCAACTAATATTTATCTTATTAAAACTTTTATATTCTTCCATTCTACGTTGAATGTTTTCAAGTTTGATATTGTATATTCTAAGTTCCTTATTCTCTTCGGTATCAATACCAAATTAGGACGAAGGTGTTCCAACTAATTCAATTATAAGAACATGAACTACGCACTAGATTCTTTATCACATACTCAATTGCAAAGACTATATAAAGTCGTCTTCGTTGAATTTCCCTATTAATAAAATCTTCCAAGTTCACGTTTAACAATGTCAAACTTTTACTTTCTTTATCATAGTCATAGAATTCTCTTTCGCTACATATAATCTTCCAAAATTCATAGTGATCTGAAAGTGATAATTCGTTTACTTGTTTGCCACAAAAGGTGGAGTAATTATGGACATTTAGTTAATTCTTTACATACATTTTCCCAGTCAAAATGTTGCTAAATTTTTCCATAAGCCAGCAGCAAAGTTATGGATCGCTGTTTGATGAGTTGTTGAATGTAAGTAGCCAATTCTTTATACACATGGTTTTGCCTGCCAAATTCATGTTAAGTATTAAAAGTACCGAAGAAAGAATAAAATTGCGAGAACAATATTGACTTTGCTTTATAAAGTAATTTTTTTCCTCATTCTAGATGAAATATTTAGCCAATTTGACAAAAAGAACATTACTTTTACAGATTTATATTTATCATTTTTTTTTTTTTTGTCAGATAGCATTTTAAATTTTCCGTCTCAGGTAATTTTTGATAGAATTTCTTTTCCAGTTAAAGATGTAGAACTTTCAAATTGATTGCTAGAACTCCATTAATGTACAATAATGTTTATTGTAACAAAGATCAATAGAAGCTTAAGTTCTTAATAAATCTTTGACCAAATTATGATGATTTAATGTTCTAATAAAATTATTGTCTATACATGAACAATTATTAAAGCATTCATTATGTTTTGATACTCGAGCCCGTGGAAATTTCAAATAACAACCCTGAGACGACTTTTAATTAAATCAATTAACACTTGCAAAGTATAGCTTCAATGAATTTTAAAGTGCATGAATTTAGAAGTCTAATCATCCTCAATTGTATGGACTTTTTAAAGAGAGTTGACACATGGCTCCAATAAGTTCGGTGGATGGTTCTATCAAATGTCAGGATCGATTTCATGATGCACGTATCAAGAAATTGAGTTCCTTTACGTCCAATATTTTCAAATCAGGAAAGAGCTCATTTTAACTTTTTGTTACGTTTCCACTCAATTGTCGTCTCTTTTGCAAATAAAATATTAAAAATATAATATGCAAGGAAGTCTTTTACATAAAGAATCTATACAAAGACGAGAAAATTTTTGCAGCAAATGAATAAGCAAATTTCAATTATTTATCTTCTATATATATTTAAAAAAAAAAAAGGTTTTGAGAGGATATAATTCAACCATTTTCCGCAAATACAACAAATGAAGGATGATGATCATAATAAAGTTGATAAGTCATTTTCTGATGTAATTTAGGGTAAAACAGCAAGATTTTGCTAGACTCTGCTTGAAAAATGGGCTGATTATTCGGGACGTTTTGTTATTGCTCAGGCCTCACTTTCATTACACCAGTTCTGATTGCCCACAAACTGGCAATAGAGCTTTACATCTGTAATATATGATCTAATTAGAAAATATCTTGTTTTGAATATAGAAATTGTTAATATCTAAAACTAGGGAAAAAGTTCGATTGTATGGGAAATAAATCTGGTAAAAAAAAAGTCAGACTAGCTTGTAATAAATCAATTATAAATATTTAGTAAAAGTTATTCATGAAAAAAATAATTGAAACTTTAATTAAAAAAAACTCTAGTAATTAACTCTTATTGTCCGAACAAATTGGCCAATATCATTAATTAGTATTTTCCGTTAAATACTGGAATAATAGAAGAGGGTATTTTGATAAATAGACTAAGACAAATTTGAAGGACAGAGAAAATGATAAATTAGGTAAGGTAACAGAAGAGAGGCATAATAGTCTTTTCCCCTCTTCAATTATTGTGCCAATTAACAGAAAATGTTAATTGAGGATTTTGGTTAAATGTCAGATGTCTAGTTGATTAAAATGTCAAACAGGCTTTCCGTTTGAAATTAGGTTAAACCTTAAGGGTATTGTTTGATATTGTAGTACCATATATATATATATATATGTTAAATATGCTAAAAAAACGTTTTCTATGGTGAGTGTTTTTATTATGTATGAGTTGCTTCATGTAGCAGGCAGCTTGATCAGCTTGAAATTTTTTATGAATAAATATAGAGTGCTCGTTAATTAGATTTTGATTCGTCAAAAGGCCAATTAATTATCATAAAGGAGTGACAAAAATAGTAATTGGGTGATGTTGCAATAGAGAATTTTTTAGATGTGTAATGAACCATCTTAGGGTTAATTAATACAACATTATTGACAGATTTGGGACTATCTATAGAAGTGTATATATAGTGTTGCAGCCATGCATATTAGTTACCAAATAAGCTTATATCTTAATTAAATTATAGTTTAATTTAGTACACTTAAATTAAGTGCAATTAGATGTCTAACGCTGAAAGATGTACCTTTGTTTGGAAAAAAAAATCTTTACTAAATTGTTCCCTAAGGATAAAGAAGTCTCAACATAACATCAATTTCTTTAAAAAGATACGAAATCACAATTAGATACAGGGATCTTTTCAAGTGTTCGTCCACAATAAAATCAAGTACAAGCTAGACAGAGAAGATTTTTCACCAATTTGATTGACATATATTGTGGTTATTGCTCCATCCATTTCCCTTATTAGTTAACATGAACTTAATTTCTTTGGCCGCAGAACAAATCCAATTGGTCTAAATCCCACCACAGTTCACTATCAGAAACAAGTTGCCCCTTGTTACCAATTTCACCATTCTGAAAGGCCTGGCCATGGTCCCCAGAGGATGAACTCTCCTGTGAGCTTGTTCCCTCAGGCACTTGACGATGAAATTCTGTTGTTACCTCATCGCATAGAGCTTGTTGGGGCCTAATTGGCTCGCCTATTACCATTGCTGGTAGCGGTGGTGCTGGTGGTGGGGGCGGACGCCGGTCAAAGCTCCGCAAACACTTTGATCTCTGGTACACCCGACACAAACAGTATTCTTGCCTTACCTGCAGAGATATATATAATATGCAAAATGTTGTTAAAAACATTTTCTTTGCACTCAAAAGTCATAAAACTTGAGCCAACGTAATTAGTGTCAAAGGTGAAACAAAATAATAATAATAATAATATTTATTCCTTTTTCATCTTACATCGTGGGAAAGTTTCCTTTCCTTTCATAACAATTGTTTAAACTATAAAAAGAGATGACCTCATCTGATCCAATCTCAAATATTCTATCTGAAGAATTATTTTTCTTGTTATATGTTAACAAATCATTTGACTTTAGAAGTTTAAGTTTATAGATAAATGGTTATCCAAATATTTAATAACTAAGGTAGGGATTTGAACACTAGACTAGCTACTAAATCAATTTAGCTCTCGTAAAACGTAAAAAATGTAAGAATTCAACAATAATATTCAATTTTTTTTCTATTGTTATATTAATTTCAAACCATGAAAATGGCTGTCTCAAGAAACAATTTGCAATTCTTCTGTCTTTTTGGAATTTTTGAAATATATATATTATCATTTTCACCGAAAAAAAAAAAAAAGAGGTATGGGTTTCTGATCATATCGATCGGATCCTAATGTTTTCTTGTAACCATAAACGTCATTCAAGATGCATTATGAGATTGAAATTAACTTCATTACATTTTAAGAGTGTAAAATTACTTAATAAATTTTTTCTAAATCAGACACTAAATATTTAAGTGAAGCTTATATCTCTTTAAACCAATAAATCGATCGAGGAAGAAGAGAAAGAAGCTAAAATCAAAGGCTAATGATAGCATATATATCATTCATGTAGTTGATACATACCGCAGGAGTTGCAGCCGTAGATGTGGAAGCTTCTCCGTCAATGGCTTTGTATTCATTCATCTTCCACTCAGTTTTTCTTCCAGTTGGAGCTCTTCCTCTGTAGAAAACCATTGTTCGTTTCTCTCCAACAGCTCGATTATTTGAAGAGAAAACAAGCCCAGGAGAGCCTGTAGCTTTCCAATATCCATCAGCTGTGAGTCGATTTGGTCTACCTCCGCGGGCTTCGCTCTCTTGTCTTGGAATGAAGAAGAACCATTGTTCAGGGTCTATATGGCATAGGTTTTGTGAAAATTCTGAACCAAAAATCCATCATCAATTTTCATTACCATTACCATAGAGCTACCATTTGAGATGATCATAAGTCTATACCCCTCTGATCATTTCCCTTAATTAATTTTCTCAAATGCACAACTAGACTAAAAGTATGTTTCATTTTCTTTGTCTGAGTGAAGACTAAAGTGCTTTAGCCTCTTCATGATCTTCATAATCTATCCCGAGATTACAAGTTCAGAATATAGTGATAACTAGATTGCTTATGGAAACAAATTAAACTAAAATATTTCTAGCCAGCTATTTGAAAAGTTGTTCCTGAGATTATTGAACTCGATGAATGGACTTCATTAATTTCCAAAAGTATTGAACTATATATAACTGAATGGAATGGAATGAAGCGAATATCATACTGCACTTAGATCGTAACATTTCACTTAATTCAGAATCGAATAAAAGAAATATGAAAAACAAAAACAGGAGAAAATTAAGAGATTGAAAGATTTTTACGTGGAAGATCCCATGGATTGAAGTCGTAAATATTGACTTCTGGTATAACCCGATCCATAAGGCGTTTCAAGTCCTCTCTATTGCCTTCTAGCTTGTGATGCAGATAGAACGTAATCAACTCTTCTTCAGTTGGGTAAAAACGAAACCCAGGTGGCATATCCTCTACCATGATCACAAAATCGGGTACTCTCCTTTGTTTGCTTCCTGCTTTATCTCAGCAGCATCAATGGTGGCCTAGTTTTACGTATATATGATATATATGGCCATTGTATATAAAGAGATTAAACTTGGAGAAAGATTAAAAGAGAGAGAAGTGTTAGAAAAATATAGAGAGAGAAAGTTAGGCAAGTCAGCAAATATGGAGAAAGTGCGAAGTGAGAACGGGAGACGCTTTAGAGTCCTTGGAAATTTCCACGCTTTGCTTCTGTACAATTTCTTCCAATCGCCCGTACAAATACATGGAATGGGTCAATGGATTCTACAGCCATCCCATGTGAAAGTGCTTACTCTGTTTCCATGAATGAATTATCAATCACATCACTTATTTTTTTAATAAATTTTCAATTTTAACCACTTCTTTTATTCTTAATTTTCAGTATTAACTCAATAATAATAATAGTTAGAGTTGAAAATAAATTAAAAAATAAAACTTGACAGAAACACCAAAAATATTACAATGACGTGATTGCTTTCTTATATATTGTTATAAATTAAGTAATTTTTAACATATAAAACCTATTATCTATTTATCTTGTATAAATTAAAAAATATATTATGAACGGTGTAAGTATAACATAACTTAAAATGAAAATTTCTTATCTAAAGTCTGACCAATTAAATCTTAGAAAAATTATAAAATTATGTGAGAAATAAATAATGCATCTTGTAGCACAATTGATTTAAAAGAACATTTTATGGTATATTTTTTTTATAGGTGGTCTTAACATGTGCTTTAAGAACATAGGTTAATCCCTATGAATATGTTTATTTTAATCATAAAAATCATTAAAATATCTCGAAAACTATGTTTTTATTATAAAACTCATTAAATTCAGTAAAATAATTAATTTAACATAATTTTTAAGATAATTTAATAATTTTTATGATTGAAATATATAAAGTTTTAGAGTTTAATATGTGCCTTTAGTACACACATTAAGACTACATTTATTTTATATAAAAGTTGGGTATGTTTGTTTATGAATTTTATATTTCTATTTTTAAAATTAAGATATGTGATTAGTTTTGAATCTAAAAAATGATATGTGGTTGATGTTGATTTAAAATATATTAGTAAATATCTATTTCCATAAAATATTTTCGAGAAAAGAAAACAAACAAAGCCAAAATCTACAAACCATTTTACAGAAACAAAGTTTGCATGATAGACTTTTCCCTCTTACTCCCATCTATATATACTTGAAAATTAAGTTCAAAGCTTTTTTTTTTTTTTCATTGTTTTTTCTTAAAGAACAAAAGTATAACCTACATTAAACAATAAAAAAATAAATATACCTACTACCTTACACATTTATGTCTACTTTTCTTATTTTAATACAAAGTAAAATAAAATATAGTCATGCCATCTAATTGATAAACTAAAAACTAAAGCTTTTAGCGTAATCAATCAAATAAAAAATAAATAAATTTTAGTAAGCTTGTATAAGAATTTTACGATTCATTTTCTTTTTCATTTATAAATCAGCTAGCAATATATATATATATATATATATAATCTCTTAAAATGAATCTAAATGCACCCTTATTCTTTTGGCTATTGGATGGTCTTAATCCAAACCGTGTTCACGTTTTAACTTTGAAAACCACTAAAACTCATAGCTTTTTCTTTTTCTTTTGCTAGGAGTTATAGCTTCTTCTACCTCCTTATGTAGCTGTTACCCACTTTCTTAGGGTTTTAGAATAACTTCCAATTTTTTTTTATTATGGGATTTTATTTTTTAGTTTTTGGTTAAAAAAAACTTTAATTATGATTATAGAAAATAGTCTAATAATAATCAAATTATGTATCTTCTTATGAATACTTCTGTTTGCGGTGAAGATGAAGAGGGTAAACGATCTGTTAATTAAAGTTGAGAGATTTCGTTTTCAATTTGTTATTATTAGAAAAAGAAGTCTCAGAAAGATAAGTTTAATATGTTCACTAAACTGCTATGTCTATTTGCTTCCTCATCTTTGCTCTGTATGCCAAAATAACCAAAAATATAATGAAACATACCAAAATTTCTATTATGGTGTAAAATCAAAACTTAACTGATATCTATATATGAATTTTGAGTATTTTTTGGTTTGACTTTCCATTCTCCAAATTCTCTGTAATATCTATTAATTGATGACACAATTGCACTTACTTCACGGAAAGAAGACATGGATACAGTATTAAAGACTCATTTCGATTAATTTTCTAAGTTTCTTAAAAGTCATTCCAACAATTCTCAAACCACGAAAATTGTATTGAAATTCCTTTGGGAAGCGATCAATATAAACATTTTCATCTTTTTTCCTGACCATTTTTCTGACTTAATGTTATTAATTTGTAGCCACTTATCTGATGCATGCATGAGGTCAGATCTGCAACAACTTCAAAAATATAAATCAACACGTGCTCGAAAAATGTTAAAAGTGTTAAATAGGTCGTAATTAAATTCAAAGATTAATAGTAGGTTTACTAAAGCACGAGACTAAGTTAAATTTCCCGAACTTTTCAGAAAGCTAGTTAAAGGAATCCAAGGTGGTCTGTTTGAATTTCCAGGGAATTTCACTCCTGTCTCGAATACATAAATCAGAACTACTGTCAGTGACACGGTGAAGGATATGTTACTTACCTCAAAATAATCAATTATTATTTTACTTTTTCTTCATTCCAAAATATTTAAATCATTGTGTCACAAACACAGATACACACATGTATATATATAATATATATTTTATTGAGCTTGGAAAGTTGCATGATACTTCTTTTAAAGAGAGGGAAGCTTCTTGCAATAGTCCAAGAGAAAATAAAAACATTGGAATATTTAAATGCTTTTGATTTAGGGTTTGGAAAACCTAATAATTAAGACTTTGAAACCCTTATTCCACTTCGATTCGCTTGTTGGATCATAGATTTTAGCGAAGCCAGCAAGTCGTCTTAATAATAGGAGTTTTAGATGATGACGATGTTGACCAAATTAACCTTTGCATGTAAAGTCAAGAAGAACTTTCATGAATTCGTCTTCATTAACTAATATTTCTAGTGGGAATTATCTGTCATACAATTTTGTGTTGTATCGGAATTATCTGTAATGCAATGTGTTAATTTGTCTGTAACATAACCAACTTGTCCAGTGACACGTTGAAAAAGAGGAGATTAGGAAGCGGCCGGCTTAATCATTATGCTGATTAATCCTCTTAATTAAGCTTAATATTAAATATGTATATACAGAATAATGGACAGCCACAGTAATCATTAGTTAATTAAATGTGATCAACGAAGTCAAATTAAGATTTTTTTATTCACTCTATCGAATTTGGAACTCGTGGGATAGAACAATTTTTTCCTTAATCACTAAAATGTGTGCGAGATTATGCAAGAAAAGACTCGATCGGTGGACTACAAGTATAGAAAGGGATAGGATAAGAAAAACTTTTGTTCTACAAATTAGACTCGATCGGTTTCAAAGTTTGTTGATTTTTTTGAAAATAAGAATAATAAAAAAAACGTAATCAAAATCTCCTATTAGCAATATTTATAATACTCCTATTTATACCCAAACTGATTCTAATTTCAAATGGAAACAAAATAAAATTAAACCTATCTTTCCTGTTAAACTCTATAAAGTAAAATAAAACAAAACAATATAAATAACTTGTACAATGAAAGAAAATAAATAAAAGATTTCTAAGTTATTGAATTCTGATTTTTTTTTTTTTTAAATTTTTTTTGTACACCTTATCATCTAAGAGAAACACCAACTCTAATATGTCCTTGAGGTGTTTAGTGCTTGGTTTAGATCCTTTCATCGTAGCTGTAACCAGGAACAGATGCATACCTGCAAGGTCGGAGGTGCAGCCCTGCCAAGAATATTTGAGAAAGAAAAAAAATAATTAATATATTAAGCAATTATTAAATACACATTAAGTCAGTTTACATTTTTGGTTAAAAAATAGAATTAACAATGCATCAAATATTTCGACATATACCTACAATTCTATGTAGATTCTGGTTAAAAATATTCTTAATTAAAATGTTTAATATATATATATTGACATATCTCTAAATTTAATTTCTTTTTAATAATGTGTAACCCTTTCATTGGAATAAAAGGAACATAATTTTAGAAAAAAATATGGTATAATAATTTTTTTATATAATTCTACATCTCTCTTTTCTTAAGAATTGTTAACTTAAAAAATAACACTTTTATCATTGTTTTTATTATTTTTGGGTTCAGGTTCATTATTTCTCTAATAAAAATGATCAAATATAATTTAATTTATCATATTAAATATTTTCAAACTAAAATATACATTTATTATTGTGACACTAATCATATATCAAAAGTTATTTTGTCTTTCTTATATCATTAGAGTTTTTTTTTTTTATGAATATAGTAAAAGAGAAAATCACTATTGCAACTAGTTTGTTCGTTTAAATTTCTGGTTATACCCGTTCATACCGATCCTTTCTTTTTATGACTCTGCTCAAATAATCCCAATCAAAGTCAATTTACTCATAAATTTATTAGGTTAATTTAAAATGTAGTAACACCCACTTCAATCCGACCAACCATCCCCCGTTCCCTACTCACCCATCTATTAAACTAACGCAAAACTAGCTAGGATCATAAGGGAAAATTTAAAATATTCATATTTTAATAGCGTTTTCATGATGGGAAATTGAGAATTCCTCAATATGGAAACTGGAAGTTAAAGAATAAAAGTTTGCAGTGTGAGCTACGTAACATGTCAAATTTTATGAATATTGATATGATCATATTTTGCATATATTAAGGTTAAATTTTAATATATTGATATGATATATATCTTTTGCTGTACTATATTCTAATTGACTAGAATATTCATTATACCAAGCTCGATTGAATCTTCTTGACTTCTGTCCAATTCTTTTAAAAGAAAAATTGTGATCACGAGATTAACAAGACCCTTTTGACGATAAGCTTTTCGAACTTCATCCATAACATTAGAATTATAGTACAAAATTCGAGTTTTAAGTCTAAGATCTGTAGCTAAATCTTATAAATTAATATCATAAAAAATTTGTTTTGAACTTTTAGTATTTTTGCTTCAACTTGTTGCCCATCTATACAGCTTTTCTTTTAAAATAACTCTGCATAATTGTTCAAAAAAGAAATTCATAATAAACATTTTCTTTTGTTCTAAAAGACTTCCATTCAACATAATTTTTAGTGATATATCCTTTTTTTTAATCTATTTAAAACATAATTCAAAAATATGATACAATCATTAGATAATACAACTTATCAAAAAATAATAATCATTATCGTTCACCAAAGATTTCTTTAAATTTTTACTCAAACAATAATCAATTGATTATTTGCAACTATATAAAAAAAGATAAAAAGAGGAAGATTTAATTTGTTTAAAGTTAATTTAATAAGAACTATGATAATCTATGTAATATTATATTTATGAAATAAAATAATTCTTATATCATAAACTTACTTTTATAAAAGAAAGAAGAAGTTTATGGTTGTGGATGCAATTGTAGAATTCAGGAGGAACACAGAGCCCTGGTCCTCATGAGTTATGTACCTCCCATGTATGGCTAAAACGATCATGTAATTGAGTGTATAGCTGTCAAAGTTGCTGCTCTGTCGTTATATATTTCTCATAATTAAAGAGGTAAGGAGAGCGAAGTCAAGTCAACTACAAGTCAATAAAAAGCTTGACTCACATGGTAGAACATACGTTGGAAATTCTTATCTATTTCACGCGCAGTGATAACGGAACAAGCCGTGTGTGTCTCTTACCCTACACGCCGATCGAGTAGACGACTTCAGTACTTGGGAAAAGAATCCGGTCAGCACTCGGCGGTCTACGATACTATATTTTGATTTTCTTATTATTATAATATCATCGGGTTTGATGAATAGTTATTTATTTCATTTTTTATTTATTTTTAATATTTACTGATTTAATAATATTGTTTGATATCAAATATAAGATATTTGTAAACGTAGTACTGTTGTTTTTAATATGTGAATAAAATGAATTAAAGTAGGAGTTTTTACGTATTAAAATTTTGATTAAGATAAACATTATATAATAGATGAACTTCTGCTATTATAACTGGTCTTTGTATTAGAATTTATCTTCTAATATAATGTAATCTAATAGTAGAGGTTTTGAACTTGAAAGTTTGCTCTCTTTTAGATATAAGGTTTGAACTCATTTTACGTACAAGTTACGTAGAATTAGTCGACCCATGTTTGAAAAGAAAAAAAAAATTCCAATGTTCAAACGTTTACCTCTCCTAGAATTGAATTCCCCTTTTTGTTATAATCTTCCGAATTTCACATTAATTTTAATTAATCTCACGTTCACTTTTAAGTTCTTCACCAAAAATTCTGGAGACTATATAGACTAATTATGGACATGCACGTCGCTACATTCTTGATAGACATTTTACCTACCAATCTTGTCACTTAGTTATTTATAGATAAGCCATGATCAGTTTTAGATAAATAAGAAATGTAACTGTAACTCTTGTATAGATTTTACTTGCAAAATCATGTATCGGTTGAAGCTACTGAAGAGATTAATGAAGCTAACATGGTAAATATTTAATGGATTATGATAACACATCACTTATACAAGTAAAATTTCTGAAGTATTGCTCTTTGGTAGTTATCAAACTATTACTATAACATTTTACATAATAATTTTTTGGGCAAATAGTTTGGACAAATATAATTAACTATCCTCGAACTTTGACGTAATCTCACTTAAGAGTAATTATTTTTATCAACTAATGGATTTCATTACCTAAAACACTAATGGAATAAGGAAAGCCTATTACCCTTTCTCTTATTGCTTTATGTTAGTAAATGAAAATGTAGGCTTCTCATAAAATTTTATGAGCTATGTAAGAAAATGTAAGCCTATTATCCTTAAGCATTTAAAATATTTTATGAGTTATTATCATTAAATTTTGAAATCTTCATTTGAAAGTCTAGAATAACATATAAAAAATCTTAGTTCCAATTCATTTTATAGCACAAAATAATGATTTCAAAACAAACCATTGTCATGAATCCTCTATAAATTTTAGGGTTTCTAAATCAACACATTATTAACGTCTTCAACTTTAAATAAATCAACTATAAAACACTAATTTCCTCTCCAAAATCTTAAGACTTCAATCAGTTCTCCAAATAAATAGTCATAATAATTTACTTCAAATATCATAAAAGATTGTCAAAGAAAATACCCTCATTTTCATTCCTTTTATTCTCTAGCTAAATCCTCATGAATGCTTCCCCTTTTTTTGTTTATTATGGCTTATTTGTGTAGACCAAACATCTACCTCTGAAGGAGGATCTTCATTTATAGCCACACAAGGTCCTCTACCTCACTCTAAGATATAAAATATAGACATAAATAAATTACATATCATTATTTTAAAATACATATTTACTTTTTAAATTTTATTAAATTAAAAAAAATTCTTACTTTAGGCTAACTGATCTAATGTTAATACCTAAAATATAAACTTAAAATCAAGTTATTTATCTTTCAATGAATAAATTAAAATCAAAATATTATTTAAGTCATAGACTTTTATATTTACTTTAAGCTAACTTATTTAGTATTAACAAAATTTTCTTAGATAGAAAATATATTACGTCAAATAAATTTTATATTTTTAAATATATAATTTTCTTATTTATTATTTAAATTTATATGGATTATTATAATTTATTATAAATAATATTTATTTATATTAGTCAAATTTGTATTATTAACTCAAAGTAATTTAACATTAGTTATAAGGGTATATTCATCATTATATTAACCATTTCTTTTTAATACCGTTTCATGTTGTTTATATATTGTTAGTATGGTTAATTAGGTAAATATGTAATATTAGGGTAGTCTAACTCATGTTGATTAACTTTTTCAAACAGTTAAGGGCTTAATTGATGATTTATGAAAAATTTAGAGATGATGAAAAGGAATATAAACAGAAGTTTAATATAGTGAAATTAAGGCAAAATTTAAGGATAGTATATGATATTGACTCAACTACGAATCTTTTACGATTTGGTGACAAATTAAAAATTCAATTCATTGTCAGATTAAAGTTTGGTGACCAAGGAAGAATTTTTTACAATTCTTCAATAATATGTATCTCTTCACGTCAATTCTATTGACTTCTTCATAGAATTAATTGTTGATAAGCTAACAATTTTGTTAAATATTATTAATTTATTTTTTATGAAAATTGGTTCAGAAAGGAATATGTGCTTGAATCAATGTACGAACTTGTAAAGATTATATCACAAATTTGAAAAAATGTTTTAGGCAATGGGGTGTGTATTTTACAAGAGATATGTCAATTATATTACCAGATAATTGCGTCATTTGGAAATCTATAATAATCTTCAAATATTGACTAAATATCTAATAAAATAATATGTGTCTAAATTAGGTAACTCTTACATCAATCCAATAGTCTAAAGACAATGTACAATCCTGCCTTTCTTAATTCCAACAAGTACCATATATTATTTCAAACATGAATTTGTTGTAGAAAATTTTTTCTTTAATTCAAACATCCAAATTCATGCACGTACCACTATTTCTAGTTAGCCCTTGTTTAAAATCTTTTTCTAACACTAGTTGGCTAATTACCAAGTCAATTTTGTCCACTATTTTTGTAAATTAATTAATAAAATGGTATTTTAGTTGTTATCATTTATAATGCCTCGGAATAACGTCTTTCTTCTAAAGTCAAATTATATATGAATTTATTTTATTTAAGTACAGACACTCGTAATAATGATTAGATAAATAATATAGAAAATAAGTCTAAATATTACCTTATTAATTTCACAATGAAATACATGGATGATTTTGATTATCTCGAAAATAACTTGATCTTATATTGATTAATTAATTCAACATAAACCAAGTTTCAATCATTTCCACCCAGTCAATTGATAACAAGTTAAAATTATTCTAACATAAAAACATTAGCATTGGTACTTGTTCCATAACAATTATAGAAATGGTAGACAACAAAAGATTTGGTTTTTGACCAAATTGATTAACATGCAGTGAGTGAGTTCATTAATTTCTCAGCCAAGGCGAATCGATCCATTTCTCTTGTCTGTTCCGCAGAACAAATCCAATTGTTCCAAATCCCACCACGGTTCACTATCGAAAACCATTGCATCCGTGTTACTACTTTCTCCCTGCTGAGATGCCTGACCTTGATCTCCCGACGATGAACTTTCATGTGAGCTTGTTCTCTCAGTAGGCACTTGAGAAGTCTGATAATGAGAGACCGTTGTTGCCTCATTCTCGTGAGCTTGTTGGGACGTCCTTGGATCTCCGATTACCATTCCTGGAGGTGGTGGCGGACGCCGGTCAAAGCTCCGCAAAGACTTTGATTTCTTGTAAACCCGGCACAAACTGAATTCGTGCCTCAGCTGCAAATATGATAATATATATACATATATATGTTGCTTAAGAACACTTTCTTTGCACTCAAAATGGTAGAAATTGAGCCTGATCAAGGTAAAGTAGAGTCCAAGCATGAAAAAAAAGAAGAAAATATGGAAAAGTTTCCTTCCATAAGAACTATTAATTATTTTTAAGATAAAAAGAGATTATCCTACTCAATCCAAACCTAGCTAGATATATTTGTAAAATATGATCTCTTCGTAGAGATATTTTTTTATGTGATAGTATTTCAACGGGCCTCTTGGGAGGTTCATTTGGAGTACACCCAATCTTAATTTTATTAGGGTTTTTCAGAACAGAAAGAGATGGGATTCTGATCAGATCGATCAGATCCTCATGCGTGCTTGTAATTACCATTAATTTCAATAAGATGCATGATGAGATGGTAATATAAAATTCATGTACAAATTGACTTTGTCAGTGTAGTTAAATTAACAAATAGAGAATTTATAAAGTAAAGCTCAGATCTCTTTAAGCCAAAAATCGATCAGAAGATGGAAGAAGAAGAAGCGGAAGAAGTAAGATCAAAGGGTTATGATAGCATATATACATACCACCGGAGCTGCGCCGCTAGACGTTGAAGCTTCTCCTTCAATAATGGCTTTGTATTCATTCATCTTCCACTCAGTTTTCCTCCCAGTAGGAGCTCTTCCTCTATAGAAAACCATCGTTCGTTTCTCTCCAACAGCTCGATTATTGGAAGAGAAAACAAAACCAGGAGAGCCAGTAGCTTTCCAGTATCCATCAGTTGTGAGTCGGTTTGGTCTCCCTCCGCGGGCTTCACTTTCTTGTCTTGGGATGAAGAAGAACCATTGTTCAGGGTCTCTATGGCACAGGTATTCTGAAAATTCTGAATTAAAAAAAAAAATAATAACTAACAATGTGAGCTTTGATATCACAAATTTGCATCAGCAAGTTCGGAATATAAGATAGTACTTTAAATTCTACAAGCAAGTTTGGTGTGAAAATACATAAATTTTCTCAAACGCCGCGAAATTAGAACCGTTTTATTTGATTTGCAATTCTCATAAAGAGGTTGGCACTTCCTTAAGATGTAAAAGAGATCGGAGAAAGAGTATAAGAATAAATATATATTATTATGAACTCTTCATCCTCCTCAATGTAATTGTTCTAAAATCCTTTTCTTCGTCTCAAGTTCTTCATCCTCCTCAATGATCTTGGTAATCTATTAAGGGAGAAGTTCAAAGCATAGTGACAGATTCTTCTGGTTGATCATGGAAAGTAAAAATTAGGCAAACGAATTAAACAAAAACAAGAAAACTACAACTCTACCAATCTGAAAACTAGTTCATGATATGATGATGATATATATACATCTTTCCTTATGCAATGATTATACATATGATATGATACAAAACTTTATATCATAACATTGAAGATCAAAAATTTTAACGCAATCAAAAACAAAAGATAATCACAGATGAAAGAATTTTTACGTGGAAGTTGCCATGGATTGAAATCGTATATATTGACTTCTGGTATAACCCGATTCATAAGTCGGTTCAAGTCCTCTCTATTGCCTTCAAGCTTGTGATGTAAATAGAACAAAATCAACTCCTCTTCAGTTGGGTAGAAACGAAACCCAGGTGGCATATCCTCTATCATGATGATAAATCACTACTCAAACAACTATATTAGTTATATGGATATGCTCTCGTTTGCTGCTGCCGTAAGTGCTGCTTTATCTGAGTGATAATGGCGATTTTGTTTCACGTATGCTCATTATATACAAAAAGAGATATGGAGAAGAGATAGGCGAGTAAGCGAAAAGAGAAGAGAGATCACCATCAAGTGGGAAATGAGACCGGAGCACCTGTGAGGTTTCTTGGAAATTTCCGCGCTTCTGTGCAGAAAATCTTACACGAGACATACACGTGAAATCGGTCAACGTGCTTTTATGTTAAAGTCATTTTATTATATACTACTCTATCACCATACAGAGGGATCTCCTTTGCAAATTAACTTTTAGGTTAAAATGGATACTTAATCACAATTACAAATTTAATTAAAATTTTAAGTCGAAATAGTTCTCTTTAATATGCTACCAGAGTAATATCCTAAATTTAAATCTTCCGGTTATTAAACAAAATTTATTAAATAAAAATAATTTACGAGTCCCACAATGATGTGTCGAAAAATGTTTTTTTTTTCTGAATTAAACCTCCTCATTTTAAAATAAAAATATTAAAAATTATTTGCATGTCGATAATTCTTAAATATTTGATATTGTCTTAAAAAAACAAATGAAGAATAGTTGCTAAAATAGTAAATGTATTTTGTATTTCCCAGTTCATGACATAACATGTAATTATGGAAGTATCAAAAAAGGTAACATTAACTGGAAATTGATCAGCAGTTTAGGGGAAATATATCAATAAATTTATGTCGGTTAGTCTTCTTAATGAGTTATTTAAACTAAATAAACACAGTTAAATATGACTTGAACGGTTGAATTTTTTGAAATTACAATCATTAATTTAAAGAATCAGATGCATATATAACAACTTTTTGTATCTTAAGAATTGTTTTTTTAGTACATATGTTTACTAGTTTCTTAAAATGAATATAAATGCACTCTTATTCTTTCGGCTATTGGTGGTCTTCAATTCAAATCCGTGTGTGTATTAACTTTTAGTGACAACATTTTGACCAAAGCAGAAAGTAGCCCTTGACTGAAGTTCCTTCTCTTCTGCTAAGAACCTCGACTGCAATTGCACACTGCATGCGAGCCGATTTATTTCTTTATTTGTTCATCATTTATTTACTCGGTAACCAATAAAGAAAACATCAAACTAAGGGCTGGAGCTAGCAATAGACGTATCTCAAATCAAATGAGAAAGTTTTATGGTTTAGGGTTGTTCCTTCTTACTCTTTTTTTTTTTTTTTTTTTTTTTTTTGGTTTGNTCTTTTTTTTTTTTTTTTTTTTTTTTTGGTTTAGGTGATTTTATTTTCATGTTTTAAATCTCGAATCTAACTCTTACCCATTTTCTTACGGTTTCACTGTAATTTGCATAATTTTCAATTTCTGGGGTTTGAAGATCTCTCTAGCTAGATAACAACAAGAGAAAGAAAAGAAAACTTTTTTGTTCACTTGACGACGATATATATATTTGCTTCCATATATCCTATATTTGGATACCTCCATAAACATAAACAATATGCAATTATGAGAAACACCGAAGTAACTTCACTGAGAGCACAACTTGGTAATTGCCTCGTAAATGAACTTAAGACAACCAAACATGTCACATTCAATTTCTATTACTAAAATTTTCTTAGGTTGACTTTCAATTCTCCAAAGAAGATCGGTTCTATCTATGAATTACACAATTGAACATTTACTTTAAGGAAGAAATTAATATAAATATATGATTTGAGGACTACGATCATTTCGATTAATTTACGTTATGTGGAGTCAACTCAACGGTTCTTAAACGACAAACATCATATTGAAATCCCCTTAATTTTTGAATTTAACATGCATATATATTTTCTTCTTCTTCTTCTTCTTCTTCTTCTTCTCAATAACTGATCGAAAGATGATACACGTGGTCTATCATAATTAAATTCAAAGACTAGTAATTGCATATGCTGTAGTAGGTTTACAAAGTCATGACCTTAGTTAAATTTCCAGAAAAATTTTCAGAAAGCAAGTTAAGATCACAGAATCTCTCTTTAAATTTCCTGGAATTTCAGTACTCTACTATAGACAAATTGAATTAACTCCTATCTCAAATATGTGTCACAACCTTTTCAGAAAGCTTTAAAAAGGAGTCCCATTAGGTCTCTCTTTAAATTTCCTGGAATTTTACTTCTCTACATATGAAATATCTGGCGGCAGCATGGGACACAGTGTGTTCCCTGCAACTTAATTCATTACTTCACTTCTTCTCACTCGGAATTATATCTTAATCATTGTCGTACGGATAAAAACGAGTTCCACGGCTAGCTAGCCGCTGGTCGAGCACGCGGGAGCTTATTGGAACGTTATATGATACTTCTACGAAAAAACCCAAAAAAACAAAAAACAAAAAAACTGAAATATGTAAAACGTTTGATATGGATTTGGAAAAACAAAAATACTTCCAGAACCGTATCCCACTTCAATTCGCAATTCGATAGTTGAGCTACTAAGCTCCAAATGATTTCCTGTTCAATTTTAACAAAGTCAGTAAGTCGTCTCAATATTTGAAGTTTTCAATAAAACTTTTGACTAATAGTTGTAGCTTTTTAAATCCAAGAATATTTAACCCTTTTCAACAGAAAGTTTCATTAGCAACATATAAAATTTCTGCTGGCCGGAATTATCTGTAATGCAATATTTTTCTCCATGGGAAATTATCTGTAATACAATGTGCTATATTATTAAAAAATTTCATGTGAATGTTGACAAAGATGAGATTATGAAGTGGCTTAATTATTATGGAGATTAATTCTCTTGAATGAATGAATAAAAAAATAGATTAATGGACACACCAAAATCTAGCTGATTAAGAAAGTCCAATTGAGATATATAATACAAGAGTTTGAGACCACAAACAGGTTGATTGATTGGGTAATGCATGTATGAATCCTAAGCCACTATCCAACGTGACCCTCATGGGAGGCAGCAGTTTTTCCTCAACGACTATTCAATGTGATACTCATCCAACTTAATAACCTTCCGTTGATAACCTTCCTTTAATGATAATTTTGAAGTTATTATTTATTTTTAAGAAACAATTTTACGTAAAAAAGGGTTAAATTATGTTATTTCAAACTATTCAATTTTAATTTTTATACATTCCCTTAGGCATAAAAGTCTCGCTTTAGTTGGTGATTTTGACACTAACATCATATCAAAAACTTACTAAAAGGGTGTCTGCTTTTAGCTCTAGAGTCTAAATATAACTTATATCAAACAAAGACTTTTTATCAGATAAAGACATCTGAATTAAAATAAAAAATAAAAAATAAAAAAAAAACCAACTTAAAATTTTATTTTTATCTCGATAAAAAAAAAAAAAAATCGGAATGGTTCTTCTTCCAAAATTATCCTTATGAAATATATTTATATTTTATTGGTAATTTTTTATAATATATATATATATTTGTTAAATCAAATATTACAAAGATTAAAGATTAGAGAGTTTTCTTTATAAGAATTAATGAATATTTTAATTTTCATCAAGCTTATTTATTTTTAAAAAATTAATACTCTTTAACAAAATTAAATGTTTCATTAACAAAAAATCTTACAACTTAATGTTCTAAATAATGTATAGTGTAATTATGAATTTATATTTATATTTTATCAAAATGATTAATATATCAAATATTTCGTCATACAATCGAGTTATAAATTTTTTCTTTGACATTAAAAATATGATTGATATATATTATAAATATCTATAAGAACATATATATCAATATATTGATTTAAGATATTTCAATTCAGATATCAAAATAATAAATAAAAAACAAACAAACAAATATGTTATTCAAATTTATGCATTCAAACCTATTTAGTTTTCAGATTTATTCAGATTTTAGACAAAAAAAAAAAAAAAGAAGCATCCTAAATAGTGAAAAAATTAAACTGATATATATAGTCGGACCTATAATATTTCAAATTATTTTTAGACACAATAATTATTCTACATAAGACTTGCTAGACTCAATTAGCAAAGGCAAGTTGCAACATCAATCTTCTCATCCGAATAACACAAGCCATAACCTAGAGGTTGAATGATTCATCCTTCTTTCAAATTCTCATATTACTTTTAAATTTTTGTACGTGAGACTCATGGACTCACTCAGCATCATCATATATAATGATTATATTAGTATCTTTTTCATTAGTCCTCTCTTTTATTTTTTAATTTAAAGGGTTTCTTTGCGGCATGCAGTCATGCTTGTCATTTCTATGTTCGATTATTCTCATAGAACGGTTCAAAAGTCCTATATTCATATATAATTTTAGTTAATTTTATAATATACAAAAGACCCACCTCAAGTATCCGGCGACCAATCTCATTCCCACACAAACAACAGAAGAATCAAATAAAATTATATAATTAAAAATATCAAAGGAAAGCATATTATACTATATTGATAGCTTAAAGCCAAAATTATATTAAAGGAGTAAACTATACTACCGAAATCTAACAAAATTGGTTAATTAAAAATCGTTTTGAAACGTTGCCGATCGAGCTCAATTACAGGGTATAGTTTGGTAATAATATAATTCTAGGATATTATGCTCTTATAATGGTGTCAAAGGCCTCGTGTACGGCCAAAAGGGCTACATATAATAAGAAGATTTCATTAAAATTATAATTTATTTCTAAAATATTTAAATATCATAATCTACTAAATGTTAAACGAATATTATTCGATATTATTTATCAAATACTATTCTACACTCAATGAATATTATCCAACATATATTATTATAAATATTAAATATGTAAAATATTATCCGATATCAAACAAAAAAAATTATTGCATCCAAATTTAAAAAAAAAATTGATTAATTTCCAAACCCTCTTTAATATAAGTTTACTTTTGTAATTTTTTCAATAATGATTGAGTGTACAGTCTGACGGAAAGTTGGTTCTACTTTTTTATACCGTATAGAAAGGTTCGCAGTTAGAATGTCAGAACCGTGTCCGTGTGCGCCTGTACATTACGCTGTTTTGACGACTTTAAAACTTGGAAAATAATATTATCTTCTCCGAAAAGGGGACCTTAAACTTAAAATAATAAATAAAAAAATTCTATTTTATGGTACGTGGGTGACCCACCCACGATGTGTTAACCGTCCAAAACCTTTTCCATCCATTCGTAATAGAAACTATTATAGAAAAACATCATAAATTTCACAGTTTATTCACATTAAAAAATAGAGAAAAGTTTGTGACATTCTCAAAATCATCATATGGTGAGAAGGGATTGAAACAAGCTGTGCTTTTAAACAAATAATCCTACAAATAACATTTCATTTCACGTTACCAGTTTTCTGCTCTTCAAATATTCTACGTTGAATATCTTCAAGTTTGACATTTTTTATTAATATTAAGATTTACATGTCCAGTAACAATTAAGCTTCCAATAAACAATTAATATCAATTATGTTATTAATTGAAGTGTACAACACTTCAAGAATATATTCAACTGTACAATGAAGAAAGTATACCCATTTGCAAGACCAAAATTTTCTTAGAGTCAATTATGCTTTAATTCTAGATTATCCATTTTTAGACAATTTTTTTTTTAAATTTGATATGGTACGTAATAAACAATTATTACTCTTACAAATTTATTTGTCGATTTTTTAATTGATATAATAATTATTCATGTTAAATAATGTTACGAATATTATATAACATTTTCAATTTTCTAATCTAAAGTGATTTGTCATATGATTCATATAACTCTCATGCGATAATGACATGTAAATAATGAGTATTAGTATTACATAAGATATATAACATATTATTTAAAATGAAAAATTTAAGTTAATTATCATATTGATTGATCATGTGATTACGAAAAATCAATTATTAAATAAATTAAGGTTAAAAAAATAACCAAAATTATAAAATTAATATTTATCATTATCATCTAAAAAAATAAAAGATAAATAAAAAGCTGTGAGAAAGCCAGAAATTTTTTGTCTGACCCTCATCGCATATATTAATTCGAGCACTCCAATATTTTATATTAAATTTATCACTTTTATTAATTGGTCGGTAACTTTTTGACAATCAAATCAAAAGAATTTATTGATATAAAATTAAAAAAAAATGATTGAGGGTGCTTTCTTTTTCAATTTTTTTTCTTTGTGATAGAATATTCCACTAAGAAATAAAAAAGTTTTAAGGTCAATTCGGCCTGTTCTTTTATATACGAGCAATTTTTTGGCACTGAATTTGCTTCAATTATTGTTGAAAATTGAGCTTTTTTTTTTCAATATATAAAGATCCAACATAAACACAAGAAAAGATTGGATCAAGTTATTTATAATATGTTACATGGTCAAATTATTATCTTATTAGATATGTGACTTAAATTAAAGTTGTAATTAGGTAACTCAATAGTAATGAAAACAATTCAAACCAAGTCCAAGATTCCGAAATTAAGTGTCTTTTTGATAAAATATAGTATATACTTCAGGCATGATCCACGGTCTTTAACAACTTGAAATTCTAAGTCATCTGGTAGGCTCTCACACCGTATTCACATTTTAATTATCGAATTCGACATGATAGAAATATATTTCTAAGTGCTGAGAGTTATGTTGATATAAAGAGAGTAACTATAATTTGGTAAAGTGTACAGTGTAACTGAATTGAATTTCTTGAATAGTTTAACAACACTAATTCCCTTCATATACAAGGTTGACAGCAGGAAAGCTAATAATAGAAAAAACAGAGAAAACTAATTTGTAACTAACTTAACCAACTTAACTGATTTTAACTAACTTTTAACTAACTCTTCTTTAATCTTCTCCAAGCCCTTTTTAACCTTCTCTTCTTGTGATTTCAGTTCCATTTTCTCAATATGAGAAGCAATACTCTAACAACCCCCCCTTAAAGATGAACATGGATCGATGTTGAGGATGTTCATCTTGCAGAGAGTATGATGGAAGGTTAAGGAACCAAGGGATTTGGTGAGAATGTTAGCTAACTGTAATCTGGAAGGAATGTAGAAGAGTTTGATGAGATTTTCATGAAGATTTTCACAAACCAAGTGGCTATCAATTTGAATATGCTTGGTTCATTCATTATGCACTGGATTGGTGGCAATGGAGAGGGCTGACTTGCTGTCTGTGTAAAGCAAGAGAGGATGGGGATGAGGAATGGTGAGATCATGAAGAGCATAGATAAGCCATTGCACTTCACAAGTGGTGGCAGCAAGGGCTCTGCTAAGGTGGCCTATTTCTTGGACTTTCAAGAGATAAAAGAGTGACCCAAAAAGATGGTAAAGCCTATGACACTTCTTCTAGTGTCTATGTAGCCAGCCCAATCACTGTCTAAGAAGGTTTCCAATTTGTGATCAAAGAAAGCAGAAAAGAATAGTCCTTTACCTAGTGTAGCTTTGATGTATGTAAGGACCCTGATAGCTGCTTAGTGATGGGTGAGGCATAGGTTGAGCAAGAAACTGGCTGAGAACCTGGATAGAATAGGCAAAATCTAATGGCCTTAACAGATGTGTCAAATTGAGTGGCAACCATTTTGCAAAAAATTGGGATTAAACTAAAGACTTCAAACTTGGTTTTGAGCATATAAATTCATGTGCATCTAGTGAAGTCATCAACAATGGTTAAGAAATACCCAAAACCTAAGTAAGAAGCAATAGAAGAGAGGCCCTAAATGTCATAGTGAACCAAATCAAAAGCTTTATTAGTATTGTTGCAAGATAAAAAAAAAATGAAGTTTTCTTTGCTTTGCTAAAGGGCAAATGTTACAAATGTTGGAATATGTGCCCTAAAGGCAATCATAATATACATTTGATGTATATAAATAAAAGAAAACTGCTCTTTTATCATTAAATGTAGTTGAATTACATATTCTTTTATATGATAAAAGTCCTTATGATAAATATCGGATTAATATAGATGTGAGACAGTATTAATCCATATAAAATTTTATTAATAAATTATCTTTGGTTGAAGTATTACCGAGATAGGACATCGATAATGCAGAATAGACTAGTATCACACTTGTATAGGTTATGGAAGCATAACCGTATGATTCTTACTCATTTAAATATTAGATATTTAAGCAAGTGTGATAAGGAAACACTGTTAACCTTTTAGAACGAGAATAGATTCACTAGATATGACCCAATATAGAATCTCATTGGTAGTTTACCTAAGGTGTCTATAGAAAATTCGCTCAAGGTAGGTGTAAGTAATCCTTAGACCTGAGACTTACATGACTATATCATATAGAAATTGATGTGTTTTGACACTTGGTATAGTGACGCTAAAAACTAGTTACATAAACACTTGTGATTGGGTATGCGAAGAACCATTTAAGAATAGGTGCAATGTCAATATAGGACATGTCACTCCAGATAAAAGGAGATAATGTCATGTTAAATCTATGTTTAAACCCTAAAGTACCTAGAGGGGGGTGAATAGGTATTTGAAAATTTACTCTGCGGAATCTATCAAAATCTGATTTACTAAAACATGTTGAAGTAAATCTCTAAGTCCTAATCATCAACAAATAAGAATCCTACAACAAACCATCAGCCATTCATCAACACAAATTAAAACAAGAAAAATTGCTGAAAATAAATGGCACAGAAAATTTGTTAACGAAGGGAAACCACCACTGGAAAAACCCTCCGGACTATATGTCACCACCAAACAATCCACTATGTAAAATAAATAACTTATAACCTAGTTTCAGACACAGACAAACTTTGTCACCTGACACCTAGTCGGACATTCTGAAGAACTCTTCAGACAGTCACGATTCAGAACCTCTGAACTTCTTTACACCTGGATTGTTGAACGAACTCATTCTGTGCTGCTGGAACTCAAAGCTGCACCAACTTCTTCAGAACTCTGACAAAGAACCCTAATCTAGAACCTCTAGATTGTGTTTGTGATTGTGGTTTGTGGTTTATGGTTATAGGCTAATCACTCACCATGATTCTCATTATCTGTAAACTTCTCATGCCCAAAATCCTCTTAAAGTGTTCTTGAATGGCCTCTGAGATTGCTCTAAACGGCTCGTATTTGTTTGCCCTAATTTCTGAAAGAAAAATAAGATGCTTTTATATCTGCGACCTAGCACCCCAAGCTTTATAAATTACGACTGGTGCCCCAAGCTCTTATAAATATTATTTTCATCCTAGATAACTTTACAAACAAAAGTAAAACATGACACAAGGTTTGACACGAAATAGGCCAACATTAATACAGGACATTAACATGTCACATAGGATACGGCGACAATTTCTTAAAGGCTTGCAAGCATTAGAATGATAGAATAGTTCTTGATCTCCCCGGTAAAGAGCATCGGTTGTGCTACTCTGAAATGTACGTCACTATTAGAGTAGACACGTAACCAACCCTAAGCCTTCATACATGACATCCGACATAGGATTCAATTACATAAAACTACGCCTGAAACAGGTTATAGGATTTCTAGATCCTTTCAAAGAATTGGATAGATACGGTGCTTTATTAGAAGTCAACCATGTCTTATAAATCGGTAACGGCGTGATGAATTTCATACGCGTAATGGGATAGTCCGATAAATTCGGTTGATTGCCAACATATCCAGTGGCCTAATGGATCGATCACCTAAGACTCATCGATGAAGAATTGACATAAGGGATTGAGAATAAAATTAATCTAGGATTAATTTACAAACTTTGAGAGAAATAGGACTAGTTTAGAATTGGTCAAGTTAGTGGTTTTTGTAGAGAAAATTGGATTTTTCTACAAAATATTAATGGATAATTTTAAACATCGTATGTATGTTAAATTATTTATTAAAATGTATAGTTAAATTAGATTTCCAAATTGGGCTTAAAATACCAAATTGGTTAATTTTGGAAATTAAGCTAATTTGGACCAAGTTGACATGTATTGTTCATAAAAGCAAATTAAATTAGATTTAATTCAAGCCCAAGCCCAAAGCCCATTTATTTTAATGAAGGGCCTATTTGAAAGGTATAATAACTTGAAGGCTTTTTGGAAATTCATCAAGAGATATATATAAGCCTCCAAGTATAAATTAAGCATGTCATGTGTAATAGCTTGCTTTTGCTTTTTGAAGCCATTTCTCTCTCCAATTTCGGGATTCATTCTCACCTCCCTCTCTCTGGATTTTTTCTTCAAATTTTCAAGGAAAAGCTAGTACTTTCAGTCAATTTGAAGGTAAAGAGGTGATTCTAGCCATTGGTTGATGATTTTGCAAGTTGTTTGAATGAGTTTGGTGCAATTTTGGGTACTTTCTTGGAGGAAATTTATAAATTTCAAAGCTTGGAGTTTTGTAAGATTTTCTTCCACCAATCTATATTATTTTGACCCTAGATGTTGATCTGAGGCTTAATTTAACAACAAACTACATGAGGTTGAAAAGAAATGGAAGAATTAAGCTGTTTAAGAGATAGCAACCTATAATGGAAAACGTGTACTAATCTACAATTACAAATGTCTAATGGTGAGTGGGTAATGGTAGAGGCAAAAAGGGACTTAAAAATGGAGAACATGAAACAAGAAAAGGAGCTGGAGACAGATGGTCTAAGCCATGCTTCTTAAAGACAATCTTAATCATCTTCTTCATTAAGAGGTTATGTAGAAGACAATGAGAGCCAAATAAAAAAACAAAATGACGGAGAGTATATCATATGGTCTATGGCACCAGTATCAACTATCCAAGTGTTTTTGGTGTATGGCAAGGGTAAGGCTGAAAAGGCATTACCGAAGAAAGTTGAGAGTGTAGTAGCCGGGTTGATAGTTATTAAATCTACTTAAGTTGCTTGAGCAGCTAGATTAACAGCAGTGAGTAAGCTTAAGTAGGAGCAAATTGAATGGAAAAGGAATTGGAAGATGCTAGCAACTTGTGAAACTCTTCAGTAATGAAAGATAATCTTAGTTGACCATTGCCACCTGCAACAACAAATTCTCTAGAGGTGGCACCATGATTGCTAAAATATAATGTAACAACAGCATGAGCAAAGGCAACATTCCCAATATGAGTAGAGATCACATTCCTCTTTCCCTTTGGTCCACTTTAGTTGGGAGAATATCCATGAATCTGAAAGCACTTTTCAATTGTATGACCAATGTACCCACAGTGAGTACAAAGCAAATAGGCCTTTTTGGATTTGTCTTTTGAATAGTGAGGTGGAGCTTCATTTGTTTGTCTAACCAGAAGAGCTTATGTCTCATGAGAGACAGAATTGGAAAGTATTCTTTGCCTCTCTTCTTGCCTTAGTAGTGAGAAAACATTTGACATGATGGTCTAATGAATGCATAGGAGTCATTCAACCCAACCAGGAACTTAATACATCATTTGACTATTTTCTATGCAATAAGAAAGTGAATAAATCATAGGTGCAGGCAGATATCTTGCCATAAGTCCAAGTAGAGAAAGGTCTATAACTAATGTATTCATTCCCAAAGTTTTAAAGGTATTGAAGTACTCAGTGATGGATGAGTTGCCTTGACTTATACAACTTAGGGATTTTTCCAAGTGGAATACCCTTGGACCATCACTTCTCAAGTATCTTGTCTTCAACTAATTCCATAAATCAATAGTAAAAGGAACATATAGCTGTTGGATTCCATTCACAAGATCATGCAGTTAGTGCTATTTTAACAAGAATTCACGCAAGTATCAGAGTGAACCGATCCTTAAATAAGATGGTCATGTAAGTCTCAGGTCTAAGGATTACTTACACCTATCCTGATTGAACCTCCCATAGACACTTAGGTAACTTACCAATAGGATTTTGTATTGGGTTAAGTCCAATGAATATGTTCCCGTATCTAAACAGCTAACAATGTTCCCCTATACACTTGCATAAGTATCCAATACTTAGATATGTGAGAATCATACTGTTATACTTCTATAACCAGTACAAGTGCAATAATTGTTTATTCGTATCGCTGATGTCCTGTCTCGACAATACTTTGACTAGAAACATTTTAATGATGTCATATTACGTGAAGTGATTTTTGTCTCATAATCAAATCATTCATATTCACATCATAAGGACTTTTATCACATAATATCAATTTGTAATCCAATCACAATAAATGAGAAAAGTGTAATTTCATGTTATACATAAATCAATAACATATAATAGATAAAGTATATGTACAATGTGATGCTCTAAGACACAAATAATCCAACAATAGCAAACTACTTGATAAGCACTTAAAAGTGTACATTTATTATGAGTTTAAATATCATTTTTACACTTTAAGTGCTATTAATTTAA
>JANKKB010029820.1:0-31950 GCA_026225775.1 Bursera palmeri | reverse complement strand
TACACTTTTAAATACTTATCAATAGTAGTATAAAAATTTAACTAAAGGTATACTCGCACTGAATATCAATAAATATTTAAATATTTAAATTAAAAAAATTCTTACTAAATATTATAATATAAATAAAAATACATATCTTTGTAAAAAAATTAACATACATGTAAAATGATATATGTTTAGTATTTGTAAAAATAGATGTACTATATTTTGTTTAATATTTTTAAAAATTAAATAAAAGTTAGACATATTTATATCATTTATTAAATTAGACTAGTGTAAATGTTTTTATGTAAGATATTATTAAATATAATATAATTTTATTTATATATTTAAATTATTTAAGAAAAATTGATTAGTTATCGTTAGTGTAAGTTTGTAGATACAATTATTATCATCAGATTCAAAATTATTTGATCTATATTTGTTAACGTGAATTTTGAAGGAAAAATAACCGGATTTTAATGTATTTTCATTTTATTTTTTTGGAAGATTTTCTTCCTTTCTTTCTTCTTCATAAAAATACAAAATAAAGTCGTGTTATGTAGAAAGGCCCTCAACACAACTGGAGAGAGAAGGGCAGTGGGCTGAACAAGCCACTTAAGAATGAAATGAACTATCACTTTCGGCATTTAATTTTTGGACTGGAGGCCTATTTACTAACACGCACATGATTTCATCTGGGCTAGGCCTGTTAGGCCAGCAGCCCAAAGAGTTTTTGGATTCAGCCCCATCAATTATCTCAATAGACCCCAATTTCTAAATTGTTCTTTTATAAAAAATATTAAAAAGAAAACAAATTTAAAATAAATAATTTCACACATTCAGTTAACTTATACAACCAACTCTATATAATATGATGTGATATAATTTTTTTAAATATGTGACTGATATATCAATTATTATTACTACATTTGATTCATCCAATAATATTTTTTTACGTTAGGTTAAGGATCGATCAAACTCTAATTTTTGGAGGAATAAAGTTGAAAATTTTTAAAAAAGGGAGGATCCTTAGAGGAAAATAATGACTTTTTAGTTAAATTTTCAAATAAATTAGAATAAAATTTAATTTTAAAAAAAATATTTGCGGACACAGATCTTTATCCCCCTACATTAAATTGTATGAGTTTGATTATATGTATCTGAGTACTCATTTAAAGGCTTTCTTCTTCATCTTCTAAATTAATATTTTAAAGAAAAAGGATTGTCCACAATTTGAAAATGTTCTTTCATTGCTTTTGAATTTAGGTTACCCAAAGTGACTGAATAAACATTCATATCACAAATATTAACTACAAAAGAAACATGAGATACCCTTAAGCCATAAGGTTGCTAGGCTTCACCATCACTTTATTATAATTTGTACTTTCATTAAAAAGAAAAAAAGCAATCCATTAAAAATAAAAATATAAATATAAAAAATCCTTAACTACAACTTGATTGCAACTCTCTTAATCCTAAAGAAAGTCAAAATTCGTGATAACTTCTGCACCAAAAAAGAAAAAATTGGGTATTCTTTTTACCCATTCAAAGAAAGAAGGAGAAAAGCATTGCTGCATTGGGCTCCACATGTACACAGGTTCGTCTTTGGAAATGAATTTGATTTTTTTTTTTTAATAATTTTAATTTAAGAATATTAAAGATAAGGGTTTAGGGAGATAAAAGGTGAGGCTGAATAGAAGCACTCTTTCCCCAATTAACACACTTTGGGCTTCCTTTATCAATGATCAAGCGAAAACACAAATAACTTGAAGAAGGGTTGGCTTCAAGTGTTGCGATTCCTTTCCCATTAATTAACTTTTGTCATCAAAATTCGAAATTCTTTTATCAAATATTCAATGTAGAAAAACAAAGTATTGTTAATAAGATGTAGTTGCTACAAGTTTAGGTACCCCTAAATAAAATCTTGAAAATGTATGGCATGGGGGTATATATACTACTTTGTGGTCTTAGCAACAAACAAAGGTGAGAATGAAAGAAAGAAAGAGGAGACAAGGGGGATTCCTTATCAAAATTTAGTCTGCTCCTTCCCAAGAGGAGCTAGCTCGGTAGCTTATCCCCTTCAGTTGCTTCACGGCTGGGTAATCGTTGGTTTCTTGTCCTTGAGAGGGACACATGCATGAAACAGGGTAATGAGCGTCGTTTTCACCCAATAAAAAGCAAGTTGGTGTTATCGCTTTCCCATCTTTACTTGTGCACCTGCCTCAAGTTTCCTGGCTGGTGGCATCCACATTTGCTGTTTCCTTTTCTCCCCTCGAACTATCAAACACCACAACCTATTAGCTAGCTAACTTAGTTATCAGTTTTTATTTAATTTTTTTTTTCTACTTTTTTTTTAAATCATTAATCTCTTTAACAAAGCAAAAGCTAGCTAGCTACTAGCTTCATTAAGTTGGTTTAACTTCAAAGTAGAAACTTGCCCACGAAGAAATTTAAAGAAAAGGCAGCCAGCTAGTAGGGTTTGATATATATATATATATGCTATTTAAGTTCAAAGCCTCTTTACATTTAGCCTTTTTCTAGACCTACCTTTACCTGCCCTTTGCCTTTGGGGAAGTCATATTCAATCATATTTGTCAATTCATGAATTGGCATCAAGAATGTATAAGAATGAAACTAAACTCAATTATAACTAACCTCGTAAACATTTGGTAAGAAATAGAAGAGACACATATAAAATTTAACGGTTGTTTAATTACTTGTCAATTAATTAACTGAGCTTAATTAATTTTGTAGGAAAATATTTGTGAAAGGGGACAGAGTCTCATAAATAAGTGAGTGGCTACCACCCACATGTCAATTGTCAAGTTGAAAGTGAGTTGTGGCGAGGCCATGTGAAGGGTAGAAAGGGTTAGGAATAAGGAGTAATGAGAAGTGAATGTACATATTCGTTTTAGGTCGATCTGTGAAGCCAAACTGGTGAATTGCGAGGTGTGTGGATGTGCTGCTGGCATGGGCGGTGGAAGTTCAAAGGCTAGAGTGGGTGTGGGTGGGACTTGGGGGGGACCTTACCACCTTTAAGACACGACAATACGAGCAGAAAATGTTGACTTATCATCTCTCATCGTGCATCCAGTTTCAGTTGTTGGATATTAGGGGTAATTGGATATTATCGTACGGGCATCTAAGCTGCTTCTTAACTCATCCAAACTCGTTGGAGCTGGAAGCAACGAAGTGAACAAAGCCAGTTAGCTGGAGATCGATACAGCTACCTAGCTAGCTAGTTAATTTAATTTATTCCTATCAAGTAGCACTGGACTCCATAAATGACTTCTCATTTCCATTCTGTTAATGGAATCTTCTTAATTCAATGAATTAACAACTGCACTATTCTATTGTAAGTAGAATAATATGCAATTAATTTCATCTTACTTACAATTATATATGTGATCAAGGGTGGTCACCGGTCTGCCATGCAACTCATACACTTTGTTTAATTCTTTTATTGTATTGTAATATTATTATTACATATTTTTTCGGATATATTCTGGGAATGTTAGATAAAGAGTAGTCAAAGGTTCAATTTAAAATATTAATCCATTTTTGTATAGACTACTGCTTAATGGTTATTTTTTTTTCAATATTCCTATTTATTATAAACATTTATACTATTAGAGAGATAATTCATAAGATTCAACTTCAACAATGGTCAAAGAATCGATGTATACTAAGTGAGCCCTCAACACCAATTAATTAGAAAGTAATATTATCATATGACTCGTTTCGTTATTCAACTCAATTTAGAAATAAGAAAAATCTAAAGAATTAAAAAAATTACTTTAGAAGATAAATATGAGTTTTATTCCTATTAAGAATAAACTCGTGAAAAACACTTTTCTTCTTTTGTAGAATTAAAATGACTCATAAAATTTCAAATCCTCTTAATAGCAATTGTACTATGCTATTGACTCAACATGCATAATAAGCATAGGGAACATATAAATTTAGAGTTACAGTACATTGATACAAAAGAATATATTAACGGAGTCGATTATTTTCTTTTGTTTCCATCATCAGGTTTAATTTCTGTATAAATTCCTTTGGGCGGCAAGTCAATATTTGTGGACAAAGTTGCATATTCCCTTTTGTCTGGCTAAAATTCCATTCAAGCAATTTTCCCCATTGAGTAAGCTTTTAGTCGGCAACAAACGGTCGCTCCCAACCCATCTACCTGCTCCCCGAACAACCATCTAGGTTGCTGTAAACAAATTGAGACCACACCATCAACGCTCCTCTGCAAAAAAATATGTCATTCAGAAAATAAAGCTTCATTGTGGTACCACATAAATTTCTTGTCTGCAGCCTTACTTTGCAGTCATTTATAATAATGATCTCAACCTATAACTTAGGTGTGGAAAATATGAGATAATCTTATCATTATGAGGTAATCTCATCATTATCTAATGTGCGTAGAGCTTTTTTTAAAAAATTAATTTTGTATTACTTTTTATATACTATAAATTGCTATAACATATATTATTAAATCATATTAAGAAAAAGTTAGGATCAAATAAAATATTTTTTTTTAATATACATAGTAGATATTATTTAATAATAAACAGATTCACGCGTGAAATTTTCCTAATTTTCTTAGTAATTAATATGAAAAATTAAAAAAAGATTCAAATTAAGGAAAACGTTCAAAAGATAGACCAGATGTTATGATTCACTCAACGCCTTACGCATGACAACAAATACTATTAGACAAATCCAATAACTGTCAAACAATATCGTAGTACATGTCGAACGTTGTGTCAAACACCGTCTATTCTCAAGCATTGGTGTTCAACAAAAACTCCCCCGTCTGTCTATGGATCTATCAGACTGAGTCATAATATCTAAATTTTCAAAAACAAGTTTATTTTTTAAATGCGTCCCTCGATTTGGTCAATTTTTTAGAATTTCATTAATTATTGTTTAAAAGCCAAGCCAGCATCCCTCCCAGCAATTTAGAGCTTATCTACCCTACTACTATGGTTAAGATTAAAAGGATCATTTATATAGTTGAACGATGGAACGAGCAATTAAAATTTATAAGTACTTAAATGAATGTATGAATTTGCACGAGCTAAAAGATAATGCTGCTTTACAGAGATATATAATTAGAATTAAACTAAATGGAAATATTGAGTTTTCTTATGTTTTTAGGATGTTAGGTGCGCAAAACATATTTAAAATACATTTTATCTTTGGAATTAGTTTACTAATTATGATATGAATGACTTGCTTTTTCTTAAGGGTTAGATATTTCAACTCAAATGGGATAATATCAAAAACTATCATTATGTTTTGACCTAATTTTGATAGAAATTGTGTTTGCCATTTTGATCAAWCCACACTCTTGAAGTTGTCAACTTTTGATCAACTGTTAATTTTAACTCTAACGGAAATATGAAAGAACATATTTACCTTATATTATTTAATCAATATACATTATTTAAATAAAATATAACGAGATAATTTAAAAATTACCCTCGTGCCTTAGCTTAATTTTAAGCGAAAGTTGAGTTTACTATTTTAACCAACAACTCTCTTGAAATTATCAACTTTTGATTAAATCTTCTGAAGCGTTTGATTTAGTAAAAATACACCTAGGAATCAGAATGGGAATAGGGTTCCAAAAAAGGAATTAGCCATTCTACAACCTAGGAATACACTAGGTTGATTCGGTAAAAATACACCTAGGAATCGGAATCGGAATAGAATTAAAATAAAAACAAGCTTTTCGCTTTTTGAAGAAAAAAAGTTAAAAAAAAAAATAAAATTAATTAAAAATATTATAATATTTTAAAAAGGTATATAAATTAAAAAGTTATAATATTTCAAAAAAGGTTAATAAATTAAAAAATTTTATAATATTTGAAAAATGTTAATAAATTAAAAAAGTTTATAATATTTAGAAAAATGTTAAAAAATTAAAAAAATTTGATATTTTAAAAAAAGGTTAATAAATTAAAAAAGTTATAATATCTAAAAAAGTTATTAAATTTAAAAAATTTTATAATATTTTTTAAAAAGATAAAAAAAAATGCAAGAAAGATGAAAATTTATATTTTATGATAATAATTATTTATTATTTTTTAATATTATTTATTTTATACATTTTTACACGAGAGTAATTTGAAAAATTGATGTTGATTCTAATTCCAAACCTCTATAATTCAAACAGTTTCAAAGAGAATCAAATTCTGATTTCGTATTGAACCGAACAAAAGGAACGAATAACCATAGTGATTCCAATTCAGATTTTGATTTCGTCCAATTCCGATTTCAAAGCTCAAACCCAACAAATCCTAAGTTTTAACCCTAATAGAAATATAAAAAGATGTATATACCCCTATATTATTTAATTAAACTATAATATTTTAATCAAAATCAATAGTTGATAAAAATAATCTACAAGGTAATTATTTTCATGTTAATTTCTTGATTCTTTTCACAATTAAATTGCATAAAACAAACTACTATCAATTAATATTAAAATTTCATATTATAATAGTATAAGATTTAGTTAGATTGATAAAACTAGGTGAATAGAAGATTTATGTGAAAATTGAAGAAGTAATACTCGGGTTTTGTTCCAAGTTGGAACCATGAATTAAACAAGTCTCAAAGTGGCTTTGGCGGCTTCTACTTTTGCTTTTCTCCTTTCCCTTTATACTTTCCCAACTTTCATAGGGGAAAAAAAAGTGAGTTGAATGAGCTTAATGATTGCAATAAGTGAATTAACAAGGGTAAATACAAAAGGAAATTGTACACTTGCTAAAGAGATCCAATATATATATATATATATATATATATATATATGTAAGGTAGCAAATCTGATTTGGTTAACCACGTTGTGGTTGATGATTATAGTAGGATTGTCAATTAATTTTAGTGGATTGGGGTAAACAAATCCCTTGAGACTAATCGAGGTACGTGTAAACTGGTCTAAACACCTATGTTTTAAAAATAAAAAAAAAGTGATAGAGCATAGCCTAACCTAGCCTCAATTAACACATTATGAATGGGGAAGGCTCCGAAGTTACAAGTACCCAAAACAACTTAACACATATAGTAATTATCCTTTATTCTAATTGGTTAAAATATATTTTAATCTATATATATTTATATATATTAAATAAAGTTACAATCCTCTACTTATATTTTTATTTATTAATTATCAATAATAGAACTATATTTACTTACTTAGATTAGAAAATCTTAGTCTTTGTCATTATTAATTATACGAACACATACTCTCTCCAATTGATAGCTAGCCATGGAAAGTACCATTATAGAATATATTCTATGGTACTACCCATGCCAAATAATAATCCTATGCCAAATAATAATCCTAGATTCTATTATATAACGATGTGTTAAATGATATGATATTATATTTTATATATTACAATCATCTTATTTCATAAAATTGGATTGGGGGTGGGTGGGCGGCGTGGCGCGGCGGTGGGGGTGGTTTATGTTTTTAACAAGTCTAATGTTTTATTTAACGATCCAATCAACTTCATTCTTGAATGATAGAAATACTCATCCTGATGAGATGATTTGTTAGCACTTATGGACTTGTTATTTCTCTGACCCCCGAGATAAATTTTAAGAAAACCTTAAGCCCACATTTATGTTAAACTAACATTTACCCTCCAAAAACTAATACTTATCCCCCAGATTGGAGGGTAAATGTTAGTTTTTACGAAAAAAAAGTTTTAATTTTTGTGGAGTAAATGTTAGTTTAATATAAGTATGGGCTTAAGTCTTTTTTCAAAATTTATCTAAGGGATCAAAGTAAATATTCCAATAAATAACTTATTAACTAATAGAAAATTTAGAGGCCAAATATCTCATCTCGTTAACTTGTTTTGTGTTACGGTGAATCGCTTATCTACTCGCTGATGTATCAGTTGATTAGGTAAAAAAAATACGGCTAAATTAAAAAAAAAAATCCTTGAAAAGTAATTATTTATGCAATTATCTCATCCCAAATATTATATCATTTTATAGATTTTGAGATTAGAGATGATTATTATTATCTCTTAAAAAAAAGTAGAATTATCAATATTCTAAGAGGAAAAAGAATTGCGAGAGAATTTATTAGCTTTAAAATCTCAAAACAAATAGAAAGTCAATTAAAATAAAAACAAAAAATTAAAGAAATCAATCAATTTTGTAAAACTGTTAAGTATGTAACTTTTGTTTCCTTTTCCCTCGACAACTAATCCAGATTCCATGGAGGTATAAGCTGTTGGCCCTATGAACGCAACTTTCTTTTATTTTCTTATTCCTTTCACTTTGTCGTAAAATTTTCTTGTCATGCATTCAAACTCACGAAAATGGGGAGAAAAATATCAAAAGAATGCAAACGAGAGTATATATATATTTAGAAATGAGTGAAGGAATTAATAATTATGAGTTGGTACGATTTATATTAAACGATGAGTTGTTGGGTAGATGACAAGTTGTTTCTATATGGGGCACACGTTTATTGGTCATCCATGGATTTCTTATAATGAAGCATTCATGCCCTCCTCTTGAACCAAAACTCACCCAGCTAGTTGGTGTTGATCTACTAGGGTTTGTCATGCTACCATACGACTGCAACTCCAACCCTCAAATATCTCTACTTGTTTGTTACCTCTTACACTTACCTACATCAACAACTTATACCTAATCTTTAAGATTTCTACACATTTTTTTTTCTTAATATATAATGTTATAAGTCCCAAAATTCTATCATAAATCATACATCTCAAATTATGTGTATTAATCTAAGGCTCTCACATCATTTATTATATCATTGCAACAAGAAATCTATATCATTTAGAGTACAAATTTGAGATAAAAGTTTTTATATGAGTAACATTATTTTACGGAATTATACATCTATATAATTCATTCGTCTATAGTAAAATTAACTAAGTCGAATGGGTAATGTTACATCCTTGTTTTATCCCATATGGCATGTTATTAATTTAAAATTATTTATATTTTCATAAATCAACAACGTTAATTAATCATAATTTCTTGTTCACGATTTCTATGTTACTAAGGGGTTCGGAAGTTGTAAAAAAATAACACAGTAACTTCAGCAGATTTCTGAACGAGTCTTACAGAGCATATGCATTAAATCCCTTTATTAATTAATGATGTCCTTTGGCCAAAGAAGAGACAAAATAAAACATGTCAATATTTATCAAATATTAATTGTGAGTATATACATTATTAATTGTACGTATGGTACTTTATGGTTAGGTCTTAATATATAAATATATTGAGTTTCGAAGCAATAATATAATAATGTTGTGAGTGGTGACATGCATAAGAAATAAAGTACATTATCTAATTAACTGCTGCTCACCCTTGCCAACTACTCAAGTAACAACCTAATTTTGATCATTTTGGTCAAAATGTGTAAATTTTCTCTTTATTGTTCTATTCCAGTATTTTCTTTTTGACTTAGGTTATTGGGATTAATTTTTTTAATTTTATTTTATATATTATTTGATAGTCGTTTATTTTTTTTAATCTAATGATGGAAAAAGCTATTGAGTTAGTATATCCTACCCATAGTGTCGCGACCCATAAATTTGAAACAGTGATTTAGGGGTGTAAGTAAAAGATTTTAAAATTTAAAATCATAAAGTGTATAATTATGACGTATACGGGATGACACGGACGTGATGACATCGTGCATATGAGTATTCGGAGGTTTTCAGGAGTTTTCAGAAAATTAGACAAAAACACAATTTTACGTGGGCTCGTGAGTTTTTTCATCTTTGGTATGCAATGGTGACATTTTGAGGGTCACGTGAGTGGAAAATGGATGTGAATAGGTCAGCAATGAGATGCTGAGACTTTGGGGTCAGAATTCGCGATCTTTGAAGGTTTAAAAAATTACGAAACACCTCGGAACCCAAAATCAATATAAACTACATAGAAGGCCAAAATATTTAGAAAACTACATAAACACCCCTGGTCACTGGAAATCGCTGTCTCTGGTGACCGTTTGTATTCTCAGTGTGTTAGGCCCTTTGGCCGGTGGAGATGGAAAGCCCTCGGCGTGCTGGTCTCGGTGGTGGCCTCGCTTTCTCCGTCCTATACTGGAATCGACCGAATCGACGCTATGAATGTTCATTTCTGTCGATCGGTGATCTATCATTCCCAGCGTCGACAGCCTACACCACCGGTCGAGATTTCTTCCTCTTGGCCTGAGGATTCATTTGGTGGTCTCTGATCGACCAATCGAGGCCTGGATCATCGACAATCGATCCGAAAGAGTTCGGTAAAGTCAACTTTCGATATGCCACTTCCGGCCAAAGGATGCCGTCTCTGTTGGTCGAAACAGACTCCCCTCTACAAGACGGTTCTGATGGTGTCCTCGATCATCATTCCCGATAGCTGATCTTGTTTTCTGGCGACAAACCGTGAGTGACAGTTGCCAGAGAAAATATCAGTCAGCCCCCTCAACCTTAGTCCTTGGCAGTTCGCCCCCTTTAGGACACCTTACTTTTTGAAACTTGACAGTTTACCCCCTATTATGTATATCTAAGGACCCCCAAGGATTTTTCAGGTTAACAATTTCACTCCTACTTAGTTATTTTATATAGTTTAAAAATTTACAGTAACACCACTGAGATGTAAAATATCAATTTAATCTCCGATTCTGGTTTTGCATTGTTTGGGCTCCGTGAATTCGAGGACTCATCCGAGACCCCCGGGATACATGGATTTACTATACGGATGAGGCAAAGAGAGATAATGAGGTCTGGGAGCTATGGTATGGATATCTAGATAGCGGTTTCTACGATACATTTCTATTCCGTTTTAAATGCATTTGATTTAAATAAATGTTATGGTTTAGGGAATAGAAAGTGTGTGATTGACGGATAGGACGATAGATGGATTGATGGCTCAGAACGTTACGAGCACGTGTACGATTTAACGAAAATACACGGTTAGTTAGAAAACCGGGCGGAGCATGTAGGATTGTGAAGTCGGAATGGACCTAGTGTGGATTATGGATTATGAGTATCATGTGGAATGGTACGTAAGGATACGCGAGAGGCAGTACGATATAGAATGGATGATACGTGGTGATACGCATGTATCCGTGAGTTACGAAACGGATGAGATATATAGGACACGGGCATACAGTAATCTTGCGTTACAGGATGGATGAGACACGAGAGATGTCTGAGAACGTGTCCGTGAGTAATAGGACACTCGAACCACGTGAAGACACGTACGTAAAGAGATGGATGAGACACAAGTGAACCGTATGAAAGCGAGGCCATACGGGCTAGTGGTAATGAGTGAATAGTTATGAGATTGCGTATGATAGAGAAGCCAGGTGAAAGCCGATATGGACTACAGGCATGTATTAGTCCATTTAGGAGTAACTGGATATGATAGATACATGCGATTTCCATACAATTATGTGCGCCTGTGGGCATGACTAGATGGTTGGGTTACGGATGAAACGTGAGTGCATGTATACAATGGTGTGCACAAGACACAAGTGAGATACGTGAGAGAATGAGTATACGATATATATACGTTAGTGGCATAGGAAGAGGAACGGAAATACACATGTGAGATAATGGACGTGCAAGTGAGATTTGACGTGAGTACAGATTATGTATACTGGGCCCCGAATTGGCTTGTTTGAGAGAACACAAATCCGAGGGGCAGGTAAATGATTGGGTCAGGGTCGGCCTAACTAGGTACACAAGAGTCTATTAGGGTGTATAGTGTGATAGAGATTGTCATGCTTTTGGTAAGCTGGATCCTTGTAGGATAGGGATTGTCATGCTATTGGTGAGCTGGATCCCTATAGGATCGGGATTATCGTGCTATTGATGAGCTGGATCCCGATAGGATTGGGATTGTCGTGCTATTATGGCTTGATCCCAGTGTGATAGGGAGTAACATATTGTTAGTGAGCTGGATCCTAGTGTGACAAGGAGTGCCATGCTGTTAGTGAGTTGGATCCTGGAGTGATTGTATGGAGTATCCGACGTAAGTGCGGAACTCACATGGATTTGTCGCACGTATGGCGATAGTCACGATTGAGATACGGAAACTTATGGTAGTGAAATTAGTGTGTACGTGAGGTAAAGAATTGAATGGATTTTTGTGTGTGTGTTTGATGCATGCATGTTATTAAAATGTTATAGAACTGTATAGTGTTATAAATTCTACTGTGTTGTATTGCTTATCCCTTCCTCCACAGGTAACCGAGGTTAGAAGTCTAGCGGAAGTGATTCGGAGCTCACATAGAGGATCTCGGATAGTGTTGGGTATGTCTGGGTAGACAGAGTGAGTCGTTTATGTATTTATTTTGTTAGAAAAATTTTGTAACTCGTGTTTTTCAATATAAATGTTTTATTTAAAAAAGTTTTATATGATTTTATTTACTTTTATCTTATTTATTTACATAGTCACCCTCGGGGTTCCCATATAAAGGATTTCGAGATGTGACATATAGATTGTAGTAAATCAATAGTTATGAAATAATGGGTAAAATCAAATTAGAAAAATTAAGTCCAAATAGTCTGACCTTTTCTTTTTATTTACTTACTCAAATCCAATAGTCTACTTGATTATAGAGTCCTTAACTAATAATAACTATGTTTAAAAGATGGGTTCCAAAAATTTCTTTCTTAATTACAAAGTTGAGAAAATTCTAGTTCATGCAATGCATTTTTGGAGAACTAGTGAAATGATCAAGGACTTAATAAAAAAAATTGCACAATTTTATTTTGTTAGGATCTTTTTCTGCAAAATTGTTCACTTAAAAGTAAGAAGTAGGCATAAGAGTTTGATGAATTGATTATTCATATTTGGTAAATTTTATGCAATACAGCTTAGTTTGCAACTAGGTCTAAAATACACATACAAATGGGATTTAATTTTTGTACCTAATTCATATTTTTTATACCGTGAGATTTACCCCAGTTTAGGTAGTATTTTTTTTATTCAAAATCTAAATAGATTTGAATTAAATTGAAGTCTAAATACGCTTGAATATATGAATTTGAATGATATGTTTTTTTTTTTAATTTCAAAATCTGAATTAAAATATTTGAAACTATTATTTTTATACTCCTATCTTTATTGATGTTGTTCTCACTTATGTCGTATGTTCGTTGAGACTTGACATATTAAAAATATTTATAAATTAATATTTGAATAAAATTATTATTGAAGGATTTAAAAATTTATAATGTTAAATATTTTATTAATTTTTATTAAAATATTATTTTTATGCATACATATTTAAAATTTAAATATATAATGTTTTATAAAAGTTACAGATAAATTGGTTATAAATGAATTAGATAAGAGTATTTTAGAGAATTAAGGGTAATATAAACCTTTCAAACTTAAAGCACTTAAATAAAAGCTATATTTTTTAGCTTTTTCTATTCGGATGAAATTGTCAAAAAATAATTCTTAAACCCAAAAACAATCATGCTAAAATATCTGAAGACTTTTCCTTTTCCCAACAGCCATTTCAAGCCTTCAACGTCCTTTAGTTTCACACATGGAAAATATCTTTGTTCTTTCTTTTCTTTACATGCATGAATTGTATTATAAAGCAAACAAGTAAAAGATGAAAAATAATAATCATAATTAGATTTTTGGTAATATCTCAATCTTGATATACTATAATTTCGACCAGGGTAAAATGATACTAATACAAAACTCAAATAAACCAATAACCAAAAAAAAAAATTAAAGTCCTGTACAACATATTGAAAAACGACAATAAACAAAAACAAATAAAAGTCTCCAAATCTAAAGTATAAAAAGTATTAAAATCCATAATTAATTTTAAACTCCAGTAATAAAGCTAACTTCTCCAAGATATTAACTGACAACCCAACTAAATTTTGAATACAGTATACAAAATATTACAGATGAAGGATGAGTCATCAACTCAGTACATAAAATTATATACGACTATTTAATAGCTTAAAATATTTATTAATCAAACAGTTAATTAAAGCTTCTTAATATTATAAATAAAAACATACTTAACATAATATCATAATTAATCAAAGCATTTAAATTTCATAAAATATTTCTAATACTCATATCATGTAGTATCACTTATACTCCCAATGACCCAAATAATCAAATAATTGTGTGCACACTAATACAACTACTGGGTTCAGATATAAAAGTTCATAACAATATTCCAAGACTATAGATAATAAGTTAAAACATATTTTCGAAGCCATATTACAAATATACATTCTAATATTATTTCAAATATGAATATAAATATACTTGAGTAATAATAGTTCCAATAATATTTAAGAAAACGTTATAGAGATACTCTGACTACATAAAAATGATTTGATAAAAGCATTTTAGTTAAAATGGTTTTAGCATATAAATGATTCTGAAAAACAGTTAAGATTTCGTGAAATTTAAATCTTTTAATTTTCATATATAAAACAACAAATAATTTGATTCAGCTCAAAATCATTCATAATATAACAATTTAACTTTACAAAATATATTACACTTGAAAAAATATATGTATAATGTTACTTACCTCGATCGATATCTAAAAAGAGAACTATAATCATGTTCCTACTCCTCCCAAAAATCACAAAAGAATCCTATAAAATCATAACTGAAAATTATTACATGAAGACCATTTAAATAGAATCTATATCTATCCGTATAAAACCATATTTAATTTATAATCAAAGCTTTCCAAGATCTGCCATTTTAGACTAAAAAATACCTACTTTATAAATTTTAATTCAAGTCTTAATCCGAAAAATCTATAATTTTGCATAGGTAAAAAAGACATACAGTTTCTGTAGAAAAATATTTAGAACAATTCAAGATCAAAATTTGTTTTTAAAGTATTTTTGTTTTCTGTCTCTAAATTTTGTTCAAAAATTTCAGTGTTGATGTGCATGAATTTAAAAATTCATAACAATGTTTATATAGCTGGAAAAATCATAAAAATTTACGAAATTACTACTGACATGCAATATAAGTAGTATACCAGATTTTATAATTTTCTGACATTTTAAATAATTTCCTATTTCATACCTATGTTAGAGACTGCAGTTTTTTTTTTTTTTTTTTTTTGCAGTATTTAAATAGAAACTTTAAGAATTCATAGAAAATTCAATACTTAAGATTTTTCAACAGAAAGAAAATTCTATGTCTTTGTCTAGATGTCCAATTTAACATAAAAAATGATTCATGATCAAATTTGTTTCCTTGAATTTCAAATAAAATTTAAAACACATCACTGATTAACCTCTATAAAACACTAAGTATAAAGTAACTATTAACAAAACAACTGATAAGTTATTCCTCTTTCAACTTAGGCTAATTTTGTGTTGTGATGAAAAAGAATTACAAAAAAAAATTGTATTGAAAAATCTTAGAGCTTTTACAATGATTCACAATTGTAACCCCTAACCATGATTAACATAACTCTTCCTCTAAAGTAATTGTTCTCTTTATGACAACCACTAATCCTTATATAATGTCACTCTTCCATATGATCATTAAAAATAATTAGTAGAATCTTAAATTATATATGTAAAGATTGTAACATCACTAAGGATACTAAGTGCCGTGTAAAAAAAAAATGTAATAAAACTTGTAACATTCTTTCTTAATGACAACTAAGAGCATCTATTGAGATATTTAAAAGTGTAACTCCGATCTTAATAAATAATTGGTGTGTTACATTTTTTATTAAAAAGTATTCTTTATGGATTTCTGTTTATTAAGTTACACTTTTAAAATAAAATTTTAATATTTATATGCTATTATCGGCTAATCCAACTCGATATATACCTTTCGTGTGTTCAACCCTTCTTCATGTTTGATAGATAGCATTTTATTAAATGAAAAGATTGTAATCTATTGGTATACTAAATTATTTCATACATGCATTTGATTAAAACTTTACGTTATAGATAAGATCACAAGTTTTTTATTTGGGAAATGACCTTGAGTGTCTTGGGTAGAGACTTGATCCCAAACTTTGTGATTTAGGATTACCTAAACTTAGTTGTTTTAGTCCAATACCTTTCCCAACATGCTAGCCTAGAAACTTATATTGAGTGCCTCTATCCAAACCTAGCCTAAGAATCTCGACGTGCAACCTATGATAATCTCATGGCAATAATGTTATCGCAATCAAAATGTATCGTTCAACTATAACCATTTTATTAATAATATTTAATATACAATATTGTCTTCAACGACTCTCAAAAACCACAAATTTATAATTTATCCTATATTTCAATAGTTAGTAAACTAAATCTATATTGATCTAATTCACATATAATTTAGGTTAACTAATCAATGAGAACCATACATTACATGTGATTCTTAGACATCAAATATAAATTTTTCACATTATTGGAGTTGAGAGTAGGTTAGCTCATGTCATGTCATCCTATGAGAACAAAGAAACATAGTACCTAGAAAAAAAACTTCAAAGACGTCCAGGTTGCTTGATTTTCAAAGATAGCTTAGTTAGCTAGCTAAACTAATATAATATAACAAGAGATTCTATTTGATTACGAGAGCGTGTGATACAAGCGCCATTGACAAAGATGGAGATTTGTTAAAGTTAAGTAACTGTTAAATGTTAGGTCACTAAATCAAGATGGGCCCCGTAAAATTTTCAGTGGGGCCTGTCTTCTAGATCCCAACATTATTGAGTTTCGGTTTGTGCTAACAGTTCATCGAGAGCTCCTGCACATCACTCTCAGTGAATCATTGCCCTTTTTGTTTTTGTTTTTTTTGTTTTAATTTATTTCTACTTGTTTTCCCTGTTTCCAGCGAGAGAAAATATAAAATATTCTTGATTTCTATTATTTCCATGCCTCTGAGTTTTCCACTTACTAATAATAACATTCATGAATATGTTTTTCATGCCTTTTATTTCTTTCTTTTTCCATGCAAAAAATTTTCAAACCATTTATCGGAAGAAAAATGTTTTTCGTACTTTCTTTGGATCATTTTACTGTTTTGAAAACTAGGGTTTTGTCAAATTTCTAACCTATTATGAAGTGTTTTGACTATATATTTAATGACGAATTTTGACCATGTATTTTTTTTGGTTAATTTAAGTTTTTTTTTTTAAATATTATATAAAATAAATTGATTTACACTAACAAAAACCCAATTGTTAAATATAAAAGTAGACAAAACTCACATGTAAATTATGGACCCATTAAAAAATTTATCTCATCTCATTTCAAAACTATCTAAACACCTTCAACGTGATATATCCGAGATAAATGTTTCTTAAGTTGTCATGCACAACCCCAAGAACATCATTGAAATAAGAAGAATTTATGTACCAATTTGATCCCAATAGTATTACTTATCAATTATTATCTTTAGAATATGGTCAAATTATTAAATTAACTATAGTTTAGTATTTGATCCCAACACTAAAGGAGGGTTTGAAAAAAATTGTCTTTCTTAAAAGTTCCTATTTCTTGAGTATTTTTATATTTATAAAATTTCACTTACAAACTGTACAAACCAATGGAGCTTCGCTAATTTATTATCTATTATTAATTGTTTTATTTTTATTTTTACTTTTTCTATTCATCTTAGATTACATATAAACGGCTACATTTAAAAATATAATTAAATATAAATTAAAATATTAGTAATAATAGAATCCGTATTTTAAAGGTCCAAGAAGACACCATGATACTTCAATGGCAAGTAGGCAACAAACGTAGCAGAAGTCAAGCAACAAATTCCAAAGTACCAAGTGGTGGAGATATTAATTCTTAGCTTTCTAAACAAAGAAAAAACAACTTCAATTTGCACTTTCTCCTATGCTTCTTTCCTCTCTCTAAAAATAGTAACCAAAACAACAAGCTATAGGCTTTCTCTTCCATCCTATGGAGTTTGTGTTGTGTAATGTATATGTATTGACTGAGTTTGATTTGTGACAACTTAAAAGTGAGCGGTTGTCTCTGCTTCACCATTTCATTGTACCATTACTTCACCTTTATACTGCAAAACTAACTGTCTTTCTCTCTCTCTCTCTTTCTCGCATACAGAAGCACACATAACATAATCACTTCACTTGGGTTGGTTGACAGTTTCTTGTTTTGGTTATTTAACAGCTTTTCTCCAGTGGAAGACTTGTTTTTTTCGGTGTCATACTGTTATGTGCTTTTTTTGTGTTGGGTAGTCTTGCATGAACAAGAGCTACACTTATTTGTTCAGTGTTGGTTTGTTGATTGAATTCAAGACTGTGAGTGTGTGTTATGCAATGTTGAAGCTCTTTTTTTTTTTTTTTTTTTAATTAATGTCTTGAGTTCTTGGGCTAGTTTTCTCTAATGGTGTTCTCTTTTTTGATGCATTTGATATTTCAGGTCAGGGACTGAGATTCTCCTGCTGTCAAAGGAGGAAAATTTGTTGCTTTCTCTTTTTGTTTTCAGGTGGGCTTATGTACTGTGCAGTGCTAGTCTTGAGGGATTTGGAGCTCATTTGAGATTTTGATGTCTAATTAAGCTTGGCTTTTGGGGTACAAGTGTCGATAGAGGGTTGAATTGGAGTGGGTTTGTATGGTATTTATTATTTAAGGAAGTTTGATTCTTGCATGTAAATGTAATGGAGTCTTGGAGCCATGTCTCTGGTGGTGGTGGTGGAAAAGGGTGTGTAGCAAATGAAACAATTTCAGCTTCTGATTCTTCTGTAAGAAGTAAAAATGCCTTGATGGGTTGGGACCTGAAAACTCCATATAGTTTTGTTAGTAACATCAACATGTTAGTCTCAGGTGAACAGGGTATTGAAAGCCAAGGTTTTGGGGGATTCGGTATTCAAGAAGTGGAAGGAAAAAGGCTATCCAACACCAACAATTCAATCAGGGATGATTTGAGTGCAAAAGTAGGTGTTGGTATTGGTGTGGGTGTTGGAAGAAATAACATAATGAATCCTTTTATGCCTAACCCAAATTCAATTTTTCGGGAAGATGAGTCTAACTCTAGTTCAAAGCTTTCAAGCTCCGTGGTGGACTCCAACAGCAGTAGGGATTATTCACTTATAGATTTGAAGCTAGGAAGGTTTGCAGATCAAACTCAAAAAGTTGCTCATCATAATTTCAATTCCAAGATTTCTAGAGTAGCCCCCACGCCCAAATTGTCTTCCTCTGAATCTTGTACACCTCCAAAGAGAGTGAGAGTGGCAGCAATAAGTTCTCATACTGCATATTGCCAAGTTTATGGTTGTAACAAGGATCTCACCTCTTCAAAGGACTACCATAAGCGGCATAAAGTCTGTGAGGTTCACTCAAAGACGGCTAAAGTTATTGTCAATGGCATTGAGCAGAGATTTTGCCAGCAATGTAGCAGGTTGGTATATATTCAGTCTGTCATGAAATCAGATTGTTAAAATCAATCACTTACCTTCTTCTCTCTATCTTTGAAACATTACCCAATTTGGTTAACACTAGTACATGGCTCTTGTTGCTGCCATAACACGTTCTAGCGTTTGACTATTCAGGTTTCATTTGCTGGCTGAGTTTGATGATGGTAAGCGCAGCTGTCGTAAACGCCTTGCAGGCCATAATGAGCGTCGCAGAAAGCCTCAAGTTGGTATGCACTCTGGAAGCTCTGGGAAGCTGCTTTCCTCGTATAATGGTATCCACTCTTATCTCATTTTCCATCCTCCATCTCTGTCTTCCTCTTTTGCATATGCTGTTACCTTTTAAGAGTTCTCTTTTGAGATTCAAAATTTTCTAACATGGGAGTGTGAGTTTAATCTAAGATGAGTTTTTGGACTTGCACTTTATTTTTCTTCCCCAATTTTTACCTCTAGTTTACAACTCAGTTTCATGTATCATGTTAGAGTCAATATTAATGTCGGGTCCTTTTAGTTATAATTTTAAGCTCGAGTCGAGTGGTTTCTTCACATATTAAATTCCTTTAATATATACTTCCGTGCTTAATCTGAGCATCTTTTATATTGTTATGCGTTTAATTTTCTTGAAGTATTCTTTTACAATGTTTATGGTAATTCAAAATGCATAAGTTATTATGATATTAATATAAAGGTAAGTGAACTTTGATAGATTTTGTGACTATGGTTTTTCTCTGTGGATCTTGTGCTAGCCTTGTGATCTCTGACTTGAAATACATTCAGATCAGAAATCAGTTATTATTAACCATTAATTACTAAAAGTTCTGGCAATACAGAATTGTTATCAATTTACCTTGCATCTTCTGATGCTTCAAACTTTTCAGTTGTTTGATTTTTTTTTTTCCCTGAAAAAGTTGCATCATAGAGTACTATGCCCATGCCTTGATTATAATTTCTTCTTCTGAAGTAGCATCATAGGCTACTTTAAAGTCTGTCCATAACTTCCAATTGAATTCTGCACCTGGTCCATATGCATCATGAAAATATTTTAAATAAGAATATGTCAAATGCTTCTTCCGAGAGTTGCTCGATCCTTTATTTTAATTATACATCATGCTGTACCATAAGCGCAATATTCCTGTCTTATTTGTTAAAAATTTACTATTAAAGTTACCATACTCTTCATCAGATTACTGTGCATGGCTCAGTACATTCTCCCAAAGCAAAAGGATTGGTAGATATGCTATTTTAGTATTAACTGCAGAGAAACACATTAGCTGTGTCCTTGTTAGTTGAAGCTATTATATGTCTGATATCCAGTCTTTGTGACTGGCACCCGTGTTGATGATGGAATTAAGAAACCTCACTTTTCACTTATTCAAGTTTTCAGAACCAAGTTCTCTAGCCAATGAAGGGTGAGACATATATGATCCTTGTCTGTTGGTAAAGGTAGTGGCATAGGATCAAAATTTCCTTTCTCTTCTCTATCTGCTCTCTCTCATTGAAGTTAAAAGGCAATGTCCTCTGAAGATGAGAAAATGCCCTTAATGATAATATTCTCTCTACATGAACTTGTATGTTCAATTATATTCTGTATAATACTAACTGAAAACTTTTGGACACCCAAGTCACTCAAATTTATGATAATTGTGATGAAATCTAAGAGTATAACCAATCACAGTCCTTATAGATTTTAAACACTTATCTAACGGAAAACGTAGGGTCTTATTGGTTGTAAATATGTAATATTCGATAGTTAAAATTTTTCCTGTGAGGCTTGACTGCAGAAGTATGGTTGGTCTTGGTTTTGAATTTTTGTATGGCCACCTTGTTGGCAAGATAGGTTAAACAAGAGATTAGGATGAGTCACTTTTATCATTCTGCATACCCAATAGACTTGGGTATGTAGTAGTTCAATGATAGTGTGGCACTAACATGGTAGATTCTAAGATACTAAGTAAAAATTGTACAGAATTGTAGTCTCATGGGACTATCAGACATGGATGTCGATGTTAGTAAGAGATAAAGAATTAGCTATGTCGAAAATCGGGAATCTGAAAGTTTGAATAGTAAGTTGCAATTTTCTTGATAGAAACTAATATGTTAGGACAGAAACTTTGAGTTTTTGGAATGTGGAACATGAGATATTTTTGTGGAATTTTAACGTGTATATCATTGCGGAGTCTGCATTATTTCTTTGAATTTCTGAGCACTAAAATTTGATCTCCATTTATGACCTATATCATTCTTATGTATAATTCTACAGTTTGCTATAATTGGGAAAACCCTCTGTGTCAAGTAATATCCTAATTCTTGGTAACAGACAAATTATGAAGTATGACTGCCTATGCTCCTTTTCCTCTCTAAGACTTTGACTCTGCTCCATTTGGTTCTTTTTTAATTTACATTTGGTGACCTTGTTTTCCCTGCTGCTGTTTAACGTGAATTCATCTCTGGTTATGGCTTATCCCGAGTTCCTATGTTCTTGCAACAGTATGTTTTACTGCTTTTCCACCTTCTGCAGCCTTTCCAGATAACAGATATCCGGGGAGTACATTAGTAACATCATCCTTTATTTGCCAAGATATACTCCCCCGTGGCATTCTTCATCATGAGAAATGTGGAACAAATGACTGGTGGAAGCGTATAAAACCTGAACATGGGACTGATCCTAGTCCTCTATCTTCAATTCCTATTTCAAATGGGAATCTGCATTCTAAATCACTTTTCGCTCACAATTTTGAGAAAGCAGTTCCCTCTTTCCATGACAATGGAGTTAGCACTCAATATGCACATGACATGGGAGGGCCAAATTCTGGTTCAAGTCCTTTGTTCCAGGATGCCTCAATAGAAAGCGCAGACTTCACTGTTTTTGATACAGCATCAACCATACACGGAGTATCAGGGATTTCTGACTCTGCTTGTGCTCTCTCTCTTCTGTCATCTAAACCACATCACTCTACAAGCAATTTGTTAGGAATTCCGTTGACTCGTCATATAGTCATGCCAGGCAACAACAACCAGTACAGTTTGAGAAAAGTCTCCGAAAAGCTCATAGGCATCAGCTCACAAGCATCCACAAGTGTGATGTCAAATAAGTTCTTTTCGTCAGGAATGAATTCTGTTGAAGGAGGTAACTTGGGTAATATAACAATAGCTAATAGCAGTGATCCTGTCAGTTTTGATGTCAACAATGGGATTTACCAAGGATCAGATTGCATGAATACCAAGGATCGCCTTTCATGTGAAGATGGGGCCACAATTGACTTGCTTCAACTGTCTTCACAGCTTCAACGAGTGGAGCATCAAAGGCAGTCCATGCATCAAAGGCAATCCATGCAGGTCAAGCATGAAAGTGATCCTTTTCGCTGCCTCTGAGTCACTCAGATGTTCCGCAAACAAGGTAAGTTAAAATGTCTATTGAGAAACTTTTCATTAGTGTATGTTGGTATTGATATGAAACCACTAATATCAAACTAAAAGTAGAATAACTACAAAATTTAACAACAATTGAAGTCTTAAACGAGATCTTAGATAAATGTTATATCACCATGTCAATGAACTACTAATGACTATCAACTGTTGACATGAAGATCTGGAAGACTGAGTCTGTTCATTAATTTCTTATAGGAAGCTATAGGCCTCTTATTGGTTTTACAGCTCTTAGTTGTTTACAAGTTTCCAGGAGAATCTGGACCTTGTCTTCTCTGGTGATTCACCACTGATATGAGCATTGCCTTGTTTGCGTATATTGTATACATTAATCTCTCTCTCTCCTTCTCTCTTATATTTCACTATTAGAACAAGCTGGTCACTTAGTCAATGTTCTTTGTTGAAATGTAGTTGTACACAATTATGAAAAATTTTGCGAGGAGATTATTGTTTCAAATAATTCATGTTAAATTATCTGTTGAAGGTAATTGTGGACAGTGGTTTGTAATACTAAATGGTATCAGAACTGAAAAGTGTATTAGGAAGGGAAAAGAAGTTGAGTTTTGTAATACACTATTTAGGGGTCCAAAAGTTGAAGCAGTCGTGAAAAAGTTACTTCCAAATACCACTGCTATTATTAAACTAGTAAGTCATAGGAGCAGCATCAGAAAATCACCACAATCTTTGATCTTGCTACCACCAACGTCGTTCCAGATGGCATTAAGTCATACCTCCCAAGTATTCCTTAATCTCTCAATGCTGTTGGCATGCCTATTACCAATGTTATACGACCACCACAACTAGCAGTGACTCCACCGCTTCAGTTTCATCACTGATAGCATCTGCACGAAGACCATGCCAACCTGAATACCCAACTGACCCAAGAAGATCACCACATTTTCTGCCATCAACACTTAAAGAAACTACTAGCCAGCACAGTTTTTTTGTTGGGTTTGAAAGTGGTGAAATCAAGAAATAGATCTCAATGTCAGTGATAAGACCTTTATCGCGGTTGAATAATTCAAATTGATTGCATTTTCATACTAGTATGACCTTTTGCTTTACAGATTAAATGATTTCACTTGCGATGGAACAGGGAAAAACCTTTGCATGCCGCAGTTTGGTAGAAATGCAACACTTCTAGAGCAACATAAATGGGAACATTGGGGAGCAAGCAAAGAGAAACATTGGATTCCAAATTGTGCTTCTCAAATCTCACCCTGCTGCTAACAACTTGGACTTTAGCTTTACAATGTTGATGCAATTAGGAGGTTATTCCTCTTCAGACACCAAGGTCATACTCGTAGGTGTTTCGATTTAATCGAAAGTGCTTGAAGAGCCTAGACTACTGAGTTCTTTCCATTCTCCAATTGTTGTCAAGCATATTCTTTGACAAAAACTTTACTTTCCAGTGTATAAAATTATCTAGAATTTTGAGTTCCTAATATTTATCTTGCTGGGCATCTGTCACAGCTAAAACTTAAATAAATTCCATGGATGGTACAATGGCTTTTTAGTCCTTAACACTAACTATCATCTCCATGCATATCATCAAATGGTTCCCAAGTCAATCCCTTGCATAGCCCTTAAAGCCATGCAAATAAGTTACGAACTGATCAATGCTCACCTGAGCCTGTTATTCCGATTGAAACAGCTTACGTCAGGAAACTTTTGTGAAGTGTTTGAATGGGAGAAGGAAGAACATAGGTTGGTGCTCATGTTTTAGTTAATAATGTTCTACAGTGATTATCATCTCAACCAGGTCGTTGTAGTATAGTGGTGAGTATACCCGCCTGTCACGCGGGTGACCCGGGTTCGATCCCCGGCAACGGCGTATTTTTATCGTTCGATCCCCAAGGATGGCGTAATTTCGTGGGGTATTTACATTTTCCCCCAGTTTTCGGCGTTCGATCACCAAGAATGGGGTAGTTATAATATAGTTTATTTTGTGGGGTATTTATTTTTTTTCCAGTTAAATTTGATAAAAATACTTCGTACCCTTACCCTGTTTTAACAGGCCTTTTTTTTTTGGGGTTCGATCCCCAAGAACAGGGTACTCACATTAATGTATTTTGTGGGGTATTTACATTTTCCCCTAGCTAAATTTGTTGAAATCCTTTGTATCCCGCTTTTTTTTCAACAGATTTTTTTTTTTCTTTCTCTGACAGCCACTATGAGCACAAAAAAATCTCCCTCCCTCTTCTCTCTTCTCTTCAACGTCAAGCGAGAAGACGAAAGTATAGATACTTGACGATGAATACTGCTACTGTGTACACTGCGTCTCTCGCACACTGTTACTGCACACAGCGTGCTGCGCACACTGCGCCTGTCACTGCTCACTGCTGGTGTCTCTCATCTGCCCTCCCATTTCTACCACTGCCTTCCGATCTTCACTTTCACTGCTGGCGGTTTTGATTTTTCCGGTTCATCGGGTTTTGATGATTTGGTGTTTTGACTTGGTGATTGGGTTTATTGATTGAAGGGAGAAATGTTTTATTTTTTGTTCGAGAAGTACTTGTAATTGAGGAAGCTGTGACTTGCAATTTGGCGTTTGTATAATCATCTCTCAATGGATACTAAGGATCAATAATATTATATTTAGTTATTCTCAAACTCTATTCATATTCTATATTGGTGGTTGATTATATGTACTGCCAAAGCTCTAGCAGGAGGGATTTGAGGTAACACCGAAATCAATTTCCATGTTAATTTTCCAGGTAGGATCACTGAAAATATTTAGAGCACTGCTCCGAGGCATTGATATTATTAGAAAAGAACAAGGAAAACATAGTACTCTTAGGGAGCAAGCTTTGCTGGAATTGGCATTTTATGGAAAAGAACAGGATTCCTTGTTTGAAGCACATGGGACATTCACATACGAACATATAAAACAGCTGGAGATTACCGGCTGTGCAGGCAACGCAGGAAATACCCAATCATCTTTCAATTGCTTGTTGCTAAGAAACATAAACAAAGATGAGAAAATAACAACACCATCTTCTAAGTAATCCCATGGTTGCGCATTCCTTGCTCTCTTTTTGTTGTACCAAGCCTGCTTGACCGGGGTTTACAGGTCGTTGGCTGATTTTATGTTTGTATGTTCAAATTGGACTTTGTCTTAAGACTTCTTCAGAATGCCAAATTACCATCTCATAGAATTTAGCTGAATAGGCCAGCAACCTAATCTCTGACTAATGAGTCAGTCGAATATAGAATTTCAAACGCCGGTGATACTTGAAAAACCATTTAGAGACAAAAGAATGGAGACGTAATATTTCACTAACTAAATTTTAAGCCAAAGCGTTCCAAAAGCCAAAATCTCAATCATTGTCAAATAAAACTACTAACAATCGATCTATTCCAGTACAGAAATCATCAATTTCTTATTGTTCTAAGCTCATAATACTATGATAAATAAAATTATACCCCTCCAACCGACAAAATAAATATTCCAAGCCTTGGAGAAAAGGCTTGGACATAAAGGCTCATGATGAAATAAGTCCTGGACTATCAAATGTGATAGAAGCCATTAAATCAAGAGAACTATTTTGAAGCACCATTAGGCAACACAGCAGGTTTTCCTCCAGATGGGTTCAGCTCATCCCATGCCTCAATCCATGTGACCATGGCATCTGCCAACTTGTTGAAGTAATCATCAACCTTTCCAAGCTTTGCTTTAACTTGCTTGGAAAGTTCAATGTAGCATTTCTGAACGGTTGTGCACTCCTTTGGAAGTGTGACAGATTGGAAAAATGGGATTAGCTCTTCTTGCCAGTAGATTCCTTTGTATTCCTTCTTAAGGTTCACAAATGGGTTGCTGGCTTTGCTGTGCCAGATGTAAGGCAATCCTGTCTTCACTCCAAGTCCTAGGTGGTCACAGATAACCTATACATCAATGAAAAACATTGTTAACGCGTCTAGTTATAGTAAATCAGCTGGAGCAGCAGGCCATGAAGCAGTAAAGATCAGCCAAAAGAAGATAAAGCTAATGAGATCAATACCTTGGTGCACCATCCAGCCCACATATCATCATAGCGTCCAATGGGCTGACCATCACCCATGAGTCCAAAATACATTGCAGGACCAATTAATTCACGGTTGAATGCCAGATTCATACCACACATGGGGAAGAGGGTTCCCTTTGGTATTGTCATAACAGCATCGACAAACCTGACCAATATCAGAATAGGATTAAAACATTAATCGAAATAACCATATGCAGTATCCAAACTCTGGAAGGGTTAAAAATCTTCCTACCTTGTGTTCCTCTCAAGAGGCTTGACAAGCTGGGTCGGAGCATCATAATCTGGGATGTTAAGCCAGAGACCGTGGGAAACAGCCGTCGGAACACCCTCACGAAGACTGAATGGATAACCACGGACAAAATCTGCACCAGCACGGTATGGATCATACAGAGTATTGAAGAAAAATGGAGTGGATGGACTTAGAATGTTCTTTATGTGCTGCTCCAGCGCGTTAATGTCTTTCCCTGATGGGTCTTTAGCAACCTGCAACTCAGAGAAGACTCAAACTTCAGATCAGCCGACAATATCACGCTCGCAAAAGCATTTCATTGTAAAATCTTTAGCAAATGGAAGAACCTTTATGCATTGGTCCTAACAAGGAAAAAACTTCATGAAATGATCATAGTGCATAAACAAGATTAAAATTTTTGCATACGAACAATGTGGAAATCGAATGCGAATCAATGAAGTCCGAAAGTGACACATTGAATGCAGCATGCAGCAGACTCAACAAGTTAAATTGAAACTGAATGCCAATGCACAAGCTCTTAAAAGTGAGCAACTAAACGGCAGAAAGCATCATATTTTATTTGCAGTTCATGCTATGATGAGATGGGTATCATAATCATCGACAATTGTGTCAGATTTTCCCAAGACTCAGATCAGATCCGCCTTCGGACAAAACTGGATTATGAAAACAATGGCTTACACAACAAGAACCGCAACCAAAACCAGAAAAGGACAAGATCCAAACTTTCTCTCCTATGATTCAGAATCCACATAAAAAAATTTTCCAACCAAAACTACACACTTCCCCCACAAAACCAAGTCATACCCAGATTCAGACTTCAAACGCCAAAATCCAAAACCCAGATCCAAAAACACTTGAAAGAACTAAAACAAATCCAAGATCCAACAATCCACAACAACACTCAAATCAAGCAAAGATGGAAACTTTCTCCATGAAAACTCAAAAACAACATCCAAAAACTCAAAATCAAAATACTTACAAAGCAATCATCGTCAATGGTGTAAATATACTTCTTCTTGGAGACCATGTAGCCAAAGCAGCGACAAGCAGAGTCCTTGAAGGATATGCAAGATGCCTTAGGACCCAAGATCCTGTTGATGTCGTTCCTGTTATAGAGCTCGTAGTCAAAGCCTTCAGGAACCTTGATGTTCTTGGACGGATCACCATCTTGAACGATGATCAAGTGGTAAGGCTGGAAGAAGGGCCTCCACTGCTCCAAGAAGTCGAGGTTTCGAATGGTGGGGATGACGATGTCAAGCTCGTCTTTCAGGAGAGGAGTTGGAGAGACCGATGGAGTTGCCATCGCCGACCAGATTAGAGATGGATGAGTTGAAGAGAAGAGAAGAGAGGGGAAGAGAGTTGGAGTTGACGGAGAACTGAGGGATCTCTCTGTTTTATAGCTGAATCCAAAGTGGAAACGTAACGTGAAAATCGGTCTCGGGTCGGGCGGACTTGAAAGCACGTGCGAGTTAACACGCTTTTGTTAAGGTTTAGCGAAGATCGTGCTGTCATGTTTTGCCAAGTGGCATCCATTTTATTTTACATAATTAATAATAAATCGTTTTTTTTTACCGTTGCCGCATTAATACCATTATATTTCAGTCAACATATGTTGTTTTATATATATCATTTACATTTTATTTAATAATTAAAAAAATATCAAAATATAATTTTTAATAAAAATTATTACAAAAAATCTTAACACCTCCCTGATTACAAAATGCCCCTCTCTTAATAAAAAAGAGAAAAGCAAGAATTTATTTCACACTAATGAAATTTCTATCTCGAAAGTGTAATATTAGCAAAAAGAGAAATTAGTTATTCTTTTTCCTCTGATATTATAACTTCAAATAAAATATAGAAAATGACAAGTAAATAATTAATTTTATAAAAAGAATAATATGAGTCTTTTTAAGTAGAAAAGTGAAGGATGTAGGGACCCTAATATGATCATTATATTTATAGATATTATAACTTTACCTTGAAATCATGTGCTATTCAAAACCCAATTTTCATTTGAAAAAAAAAATGCAATAATACATTTTCTTATTTAAAAAATTTTAAATTTCATAAATCTATTTTCAAAACACGTTTCGTTTATATCTTTAAAAAAAAAAAAATTCACCCTACATCATCATTACAATCCTTAGATCCTGAACCAAAAAAGTGTAATTTCTTTTTAAATTAGAAAATAAGAAGCTATAAAAATTAGTCCACTATTGTGGCATTTTATTTTAATTTATGTTTTAATTAATTAATTATAATTATGTTAATAATTTTAATTAAATAAATACAATAAAAATATTATATATATTTACAAAAGGAGGTGTGAAATGTTTTTTAAGGTTATATTAAATCTTGTTCAACATTCTTGTGATAATAAAATAATATAATAATAATTTTTTTTCAAATATTTATCTATGATATAATATAATAATATAATAAGTGTTTGATATATAGTTAAAAATAATTATTTAAAAGAATAATATTATTTAGTATGTGGCACGTGGGAGAGCGTCGTTGGTGTGGTGGACACGAGCCGCGACTTGTCTGAAATGTCCAAATTCGTGGAGGCGGTTCCGGGTGACTCCTTCAAAACCGCCACTGACTTCGCCTTTTGGGACCATGTTTGAATTTGCGAATTGAAAATTTTCTCAAAAACGAAAAAGAAAAGTTATCCCATGCACGTAAGCTACATCATACAAAAATTTTACGCGTTCTTGCGCCCTAGGACAGTCAACGTGTATCGACTTGGTTAGGCAAGGCAACTCTCTGTCTTTGACTCTTGACTTTTGACTGTTGATTAATTAGTATGTTTGGCCAATATTTACCCATCAAGGAAACCCTACATTCAACGTTAAATTAAAAAAAAAAAAAGAATTACCCGGATCCGAAAGGTTTTGGTCAACTAGGTCAAGGCTTGCGGGGAGTGAAAACAGGACATAAATCCATTCTCATCTAATTTTATCTAAGGTCGTAAGAATGGGATAAATATTAGACACTCCCAAAGTTTAGTCTAAGTAACAATTCACCCCTGTTATTCATAAAATAACATAAAAACTTCTATTTTGATATTTTAAGTAACATTAAGACCCATATTTTCATGTGTTAAGACCCCCATATTTTCTAATTTTAGGGATGTCTATGTTACTTTATGAATAATAAAGATGAGTTTGTTACTTAGACTAAACCTTGGGGGTGTCTATGTATTTACCTCTCGTAAGAATGGGTTAATATCATTCACTACACCTAGAATTTGAGTTAATATCACTATCATGCCTCACCGCCACACGTGACCTGTGCGAGGCCAAACGAAGCTGACCACAATTTGAGTCTCCCATATGGTTGATAAACACCAAGACTTATTTGAATGTAAGTGATTTTGGCTCAAAGGTTGTGGGTATGTATCCAAGTTGTGGGGAATTGAAGTATGCACGCTTGGTGTTTGATAAAAATCCAAACCAAATTGCTTTTGCCTTAGATTAGATGGTTTTGGCCTAGGCATTTAATTAGAGATTCAAAGAGGCTATTGGGTATTTTTCTTTGATGCGAGACTTGATATAATGTTGCAACAAGTTTATCTTTTTAATTCTGTTGAAAGCTTGTGTGGGTTTACATAAACAAAAAAAAAAAGGGAAGGGTTTGAGCTTGTTAAGGGGCAAGGAGAGATGGTGAAGGTGTTGGCGAAGAACTATTAGTTTTTTTTTTTTTTCCTTCTTTTTTAATTTCTTGTATGTATAAAATGAAATTGGATAATGGCTTCTGGATTTGGATGATGGAGAAAATGAAGGGAAGAGAAAGGTTAGGGAGAGAAAGGAGAAAACCTTTAAAGAAAATTTATTTTATTGTTGAGGGTAAATTAGTAATTAGACTAGTTGAAGGATAGAAAAGTCAAATTGCCTAACGAATGCTATTACCAAAGAGTGAGACGATTAAAGAAACGTGAAATGGCGCATGTGATATTAACCTTTTTAAGAATCTAAAGTCATGTGACACTTGTAACAATCAACGGGCAAGATTCAATCATTGAAGTTGCTCTTTTATTATAATTAAAACGGGGTAAATACTAGACACCCCAAGGTTTGGTCTAAATAATAAACTCACCCCTATTATTCATAAAGTAACATAAAGACCCCCGTTTTGATATTTTAAGTAACATTAACACCCCTATTTTTATAGGTTAAGACTCCTATGTTTTCCAATTCTGAGGGTGTGTATGTTACTTTATGAATAATAGAGGTGAGATTGTTACTTAGACCAAACCTTGGGGGTGTCTATGTATTTACCCCTAATTAAAACACAATGTTTTAAGAGTAATTAATTTACTAGAAGAAATTATTTTTTTCCCGTGTGTAAGTACTCAAGTTCAATAGTACTATGTGATCCGGATTGAGAATAAGAAGTTAAAAGATTGCAACAAAATTTATTATTTTTTATTTATTTCATTATTGATTTATCTTAAAAATTGTATTAAATTAATTATTTTACTCTATTTTATTATTTTATAGTAAAAATATATTTTTCAATATAAACTAATGATTGAAATAAATAAAAATATAAAATTTTGAGGTTTAAATATGTATATACGATAAGATTATCTTCTGTTTTTGTTATTGTTGATTTTTTTTGTTCATTATTTAATTATATGCTTTGTTATATGAGTGGAGAATTTCTATTGCATTATTTTAATATTGTCTTATTAGATAGGGGAATTTCTTTGACCCCCCAATTAAATTTCAAGAAAACACTTAACTCCACACTTTTACTAAACTAACACTTATCCCTGATAAGTACTTAAAAGTGTACATTTATTATGAGTTATAATATCATTTTTACACTTTAAGTGCTATTAATTTAAGT
>JANKKB010029819.1:12928-31941 GCA_026225775.1 Bursera palmeri | reverse complement strand
TGCTCTTGCAAACCATGATGAACACATAATTAATCTGATCAAACCAAAGCCCCCCCAAAATGAAAAAAAGGAAAATAGACATATAATCCATTTGAATATGAATATGCTATGCCTAGCTAGCCTCTTTACATCCAATTTGGATAACTTTAACTTATGCTATTTGCAACCAAATTTTTGTTCTACGTATACCCATTTATTCAATAAATCGCCTACTAAACTTCGCAATTTATATTTTTACTCATTACTCTCTTAACCCTAATACTATATTTAACCTTTATTAAAACAAAACTTATGATGAATCAATTTTTTAAATAAACCCTTCATTTAATCTATACTTCTATCTATCTATGATTGCTCTTCACTTTTCTCGTGTTTCTTCAATCATCATAAACGGTTAAACTCGATTCAATCTCTATTATTAGTTCATCGAAATATTATATTTCTTAATCTCTTAAAAGCTTGTATTCTTTATCTGTAGTTACGTTTAAGAGCAAAAATTGAAAGCTAAACAGGGTGAAGAAATATATATATAATAAGTTGCAAGTCAATTTAGAATTAGATTTTTATTGATTTTTATTCTAATATGTATGGATTTGGAATGAATTTTGATTAAAAGTTATTTCAGTAAAAAGTATTGCACTGATGAATATAAGTTTCATAGGTACAGAGATGAGTTTAGAGATAATTATAAAGACTAATAGATAAAGAGATGAGCTAGAGATAAGTGAGGAAGAGTAAAAGCATTTTATTTATCATGTTTAATTATACTTACTAGTAAATTAATTCATATATAATTTCATACTTAAAATTTTAACAAAAATAAACAAATGAGTTTGTGTAGAGTTATAATATGGTACAAATAAGCTAACTTAAGATAAATATATATATATATATATATATATTACAAGTTATTTTTTTATTGAGTCTTAGCTCAAATTTTTCGTTTAGTTTTTATTGATAAGCTCTATTATGGGGATGATCATTGATGGGAGATGAGAAAAGTGGTATTGTAGTTTTTCTTGTAAAGCGATCACTTATATTAATTTTGACCCTAAAATATAGGTAGATGCAAGTTAATTGGTATTCTCACACAAGGATAATTCTTCAATTTTTTTTTTTAGATTGGTCAAAAATTTTATTTTATAATTTATAAAAAGAATTGGATTTTATCAAATTCTTGTTTACAAACTTAACAATAACTTTAGTACTTTAATATTTTTCACAAATTTCAAATTTTTATTTACATTAATCTAAATTTGAACCAAAGTTGAATTAGTTGGTAATATAGATTTCCTTTTTCTTTTTCTTTTCTTTTTTTTTTTTAATTTGAATTTTAATTGTTAGACTGTATAGAAAGATTTCTTGGGATTTTATGTGAAATATAATGTCAAAGTTTGGAGAAAAAAAAATCCCAACACATAATAAACTTGCTCTCCACTTGTATTTAACTCAAATCTCAAAATTAATCTTAAATTTTACTATAATGGAGCAGTATCTGTTTAAAAAAGTAAAAAAAAAAAAAAGGTGAGGTTATTTACACTTTTTTTTTTATTTATACACCCACATTTTTATTACAAATTATCCATAGATTAATTTACAATTAACTATATCTAGACCTAATTAATTTGGGTATCATTGACTCCCTGCACCCACTCTTTTTTATTATTAACTATCCAAATCTGCTCATCAACATCTATTCTTATATATATATATATATATGCTATCGTTAGATTAAAAAAATCAACGGCTATTAAATAGTGTGTGAAATTAAGTCAAAAAAATTAAGTCACAATAGCCTGACCCTATATATACATATATATATATATAAATCGGTTCGACAAAAATTTCATGAAAATGAAGAGTTTTTAGTGAATTAAAATAATTAAGTAAAGAACATAAAAGCATAGCAGAACATATTGTAAATTACTACACTTATATGTATTTATTATTATTATTATTTGCAATGAAAAGTAATTTTCCTTATAGATTTTTGTCTCAAAATTAAAAAGAGACTTTGACAAAATTTTAACACATACATCATACAAGTACACCATATATTTATGACCGAATTAACTAGTGTAAAATTCATGACCTATACATTATAAGAATTGATTTAGCATTGATGAAGTGATTTAGTTTACTAATCACATGATCTCTGTCTCGAGATTCTTATTTCTTTAATTATTTTTATGTCAAACATATTCAATGATTCATTATAGTTTCTTTTAAATTAAAATAAAAAAAATATTCTCAAACAATTATGTATACAATTTTTTATTTTTAGAAAAGAGGATATGTTTATTATTTGGTGGATTTATTTAAGAAAACAAATATTTATAAAATTTACTTCAAATTTATCAAAACTCAAAAGAATCATTATTTTGAAAAGATTAGATTATATATTTTTATTTATTTATGAGTGTATTATCCAAATATATTCGAATTTGATAATCTTATTAGAATTAAATAAAATATTATTTTATTAGAACAAATATCATAATTCTTAAAGGATATGCAGAGAGTAGGATAAGGCGCGTGGAAAGGAGTTCCGTGTTCCTGGCATCGGCCCTACGCGCTGTATAGGCGTGCGCGTGCTGGTGCCGACTACGGTTTGAAAAATTCAGTTGTGGTCCTTCAAGATGAAAGCATGCCAATTGCCAAGTAACTAACAGGACCACATCTTATTTCCTGTTGCTATCAAAACACCCTCTATTATTATTATTTGCCTTTAATTAATTAATTAATTAATTCAAATATATATTTCTATAGAAAAATATTATCTTAGTCTACTTTAATTTACTTAGAAAACACTATTTTTTTAAAATAAAAAATTATAGGACATTATTGGAATCTTATTAGAGGAATTTTTTTTTCAGTCAGGTCAAAAAATTGATAATTTCTAAATTAAATTTTAATTTATTTTTTAATAAGGATTTTTTTTTTCACTTGTATGAGATCCAAAAATTATAATTTTCTTAAAGAAGCATAAATTAAAATTTAAAATATTTTTGTTGTTTGCTTTTACTTGTATGAGGTCCAAGAAATTAGAATTTTCTAAAAAAGCACAAATTAGAATTTTAAGTAGTCTTTTTACAATTTTAATTATTTAATAAGCACAAGAAATTTTAATTATATAATAATAGCACAATTATGAAAAAATAATAGGACTTATCACTCTAAGCCCTCGGCGAGGATCGAACTCGCGACCTTTCGCTTACGAAGCGAACGCACTACCACTATGCTACGAAGGCATTACAGTTGAAGGAAGAAGATTAACTTAATAAATATAAATTTCTTCCGGCAATTACAGCACCGGAGTTCTCTACAGAGGCATTGTGTTATATTTGATACAGATTATGTTACAGAAAAAATATACAATTAGTATGAGAAATATATAACATAATTTCATATTAATATTGAACTCAAAAAATGACATCTATTAAATTATGTTTCACCAATCTCACATCTCTGTGTTTGAATGCATATTCTGAAAATTATATAAAAAAGAGTTCAGGTAGGGAAAGCTTACAAAATACCAACTGAAGTACAGACCGAGGCAACCAATTATGAAAGTTTCACTTCTGAATATGTTTTGCTTGGAAAGAGAATTATAGTTTGTGAGTTTAGCTACGTGGATGAATTATGGTCCCTTCTAATTTCCGTGTGATGGACAAACCAGTAACTCTGCAAGTGGATGAAAGATGGCTGGTATATAACATGAAAAACTTGCAAAAATTTGAAAGAAAAACACAGAGAAAGTTGCTGACAAAAAGGGTCTCACTCTCGTGTACTGGTTCTTATGAATATGTATTGTATCATAACCTGAGAAGGAAACTTCTTTACAATCAAGCACATAAATGTAATTCTTAGTCATTAATTATTATGCTTTCATGCGGAAAAATATAAATCACAAAAGAGAAAACCAAAGGTTGAAAAAAATAATTCTATTTTGCTCATAGCTACTTAGCAAACAGCTGCCTACGCCTTCCTGGCTTGACTCGCAAGCCAGCTGACTCACCAATCACAATCTCATCAACTAAATCTTTAAAGACCAATCGCTCAACATCCAACACTATTCCAGAAAGCTCATTTTCGAAATTTGTCCAACTGCATGACCTTTGCTTCACATCTTCTGACAATATACCTTTCAAATCATCATCCTCATCCTCTAGGCTGCATTCTGGTTTGGTGGCTTGCAGCTGTTCTATCTCTGAGCACAACTCTTTTAAAAGCTTCTGTGCACTCAATGTCTTCCTTGCCAGCTTATTGCTCTTTAACCATGGCTCTGGAGAGGCCCCGACTAAAGCTAATTTTCCAACAAGGATCTCATTGACAGCATCAAATATGAGTTTCCGGTGAATTTTCTCTGGGTCTGTCTTTGAATGGGAAACTTTTGCGGGGCTGCATTCTTCTTTTGAATGCAATGTGCTTCCATTGGTTTGTTCCAAAACAAAAAATAACTCAGGGTTGATTGGATGACCTGATGGGTGGAGCTGAAAAGTTGTCAAGCTGGAGCCAATGTCTCTGAGTAGCAGGCCTGAAGCTAATAGTATCTCGGAGATGTATCTATGGTCAGGGTTGGTGTTCTCACAAAGTGATGCAATGTAATCTGTGCCTGCTTCATCATGACTAGAGTTAAGTCGTCTAAGCTTCTGAACCAAATGTTCAATGTTCTGTAGTTTCTTGCGACTGATCTCCGAGGTAAGACTAGAGCCCATGCTGTTAGATGAGAACTTATCTGCTGGGTTCCAATGATCTTCGGTAAGACCATCACAGGAATTTTGAGCCATATCACCTGTAGCATGATTGTAATAAAAGTGAGATATGGCGGAACACAGATGCCTTGTAAATATTAGATGCAAAAAAAAAATGACAAGGATCAATTTGGTATCTGTTTATTTGTTTATTCTTAATCCCTTCCTACTTGTTAAATCAGCTATACCATATTTGATTGGCCGTGGGGCCAGTCTTCATCTCAATCAAGCTAAAGTTATTATATATCCATAGTCCATGAAAAGAAAACCGAGTACAACTAAGATTATCAATTATAATCTAGACAAAGCCAAAATATCATGTGTCAGAGGCTGCAAATTTAAAAAAAAAATTCCTGCTGCTGGCAAAAATGGTTCTTTTTTTTTTTTTTTTCCCTTTTGTTTTAGAGCTGGAGAGTGGAATGGGGTTGGTGCAGACAGTAGTTAGAATTGAAACATGAGAATAATGAGGATGACAGGAGCGATATTTTGACAATGACAGCTATCAGTTTCCCTTTTTCATTATTTTGTACTCTTTTTTATTCTACTTACACTCTTTTGGAGATAAAAGTTTCAGTTCTCGTACAGCATAATTTAAGAACTTTAACTAATCTTGTCATGGCAGTTGAGGCACTTTACAAATTTTTTGAGGCTCTATGTACATGTTAGTGTAAACACAACAAAGGGGTTGTTTCTAGAATTAATATTTTTAGAAGCTAGACATAAATTTTTATTGAAAATTCAGAATAAGAAAGCACAGGTTCCAAAATTCTCTTAAAAATGTTGTGACACACAAGATTTTCTTCTACTTACAAGACTGGTGCATTCTACACTATTTAATTTCAAGTTCTCATAAAAGAAAGAATGCACACAGCAATTAAGCTGTTCATCAATCTATCCATAATCGTTAATCAGTTCAGAGTTTATCCATTTCAAAGGAAATTAGTTCGAACAACCGAAAATTTTACCTTTGAGGGCATCAGACACCTGCTTTACAGGAGATGGATCATCATCTCTTAACAATGAGGCATCAATAACAGAGACAGGACTATGGTGTTCTGTGGTAATTGTAGCTAGTTCAGCTAAACATCCATATTCACCTGGCCTTGAAGTTGATTTCTATAACCAAGAAGGGGAAGAAAAGGTTAAGAAAATAAATGAAGAATCAGAATAATTTGATCATAACTGAAAAACAAAAGCACCTACTTTCTGCACTGAGCTAGAAACTGCATATTTGGCAGCGTTCATGGATGGACTCTGACTGCCATTGATCTCGATGGATTGTTCACTACTGGTAAACTCCATATCTATCATTGTGACTGAGACAAGGTTGCTATCTGATTGCACAGATGAATCATCTCCATGGTGACTTGAACTTCTGGATTCATTACTTATCTGACTCAATTGGTCATCACACTGCTGTGAGTTGTGAGATTTTTGTTTAGGTATACCTCCATGAGAACCTGATTCTATGAACTGCCTGTTTGATTGTCTTCTGGGTTTACTCAAATCAGCAGGAGGTGTAGGTGGACGCGATCGCTTGTCCAACTCATGCTTTTTCTGCTGCAACCTAGGGCTCACAGAACCTGAGCTTTTTGCTGAATTTGTGCTTTCTTTTGCCGGCTGTTGAGGCTTTGTTGGAGATTGCATGGTGGATCTTATGTTCTTACCACTGGTTTTCTTATCAGAGGAACTGACAGCAGAGTTGATGCGACCAGTTTTAGGAGACTGATCTTTAGCTGCCCGGCTATTGATGGAATCCTTTTTACTGTCTTCTAATCCCTTGCTCTGGAGCTTATGGAGACCAGAAAGTCTGTCCATTGGAATTACTGATGAAGAAGGAATATTAGATTTCTGAACTAGTTTAGCTGGTTTCATGATCACGATTGGGGATTCATATGTCCTTGAGGAATCAGAACCCCTAGTGGTGGAAGCAATGGCATGATTACTCTGCAGATTCTGTAGACTTCTTGGTTTAGGGCTAGAAGATTTGGGTTCATAGTCTCTTTGGCTTCCAAAATTTGAAGCTTGCTCTTCTTTGCTGGTCTCTATAAGCCCCTTTGCTTGCATAGCTTCCAGTATCTGTTTGAGAGCTCTGAGATCCTTTCCAGATTGTTTAAATTCCAGATCTTTTATTCTCTTCTCAATCTCACTATAAACAGAAGGAAAGGAATTTTCAGTCCTTGCTGGAACTTTTATGGGCCTAAAAGCTGTTTTCTGAGAATTCCTACTTCCATCCAGCTGCCTCCATGGAGCTGGTTCAATGGGAAATTTTGAAGTTGAAACTGGCTTCATGATCAAATCAGGATTTTTCCATCTTGGTGATGCTGGGTCTTTCACTGAGCTTCTTGGGGAGTTGGAGACTCGGATTGGCATGCTTAGGCCATTTGATTTTAGTGATCTTGAGAAAGGAACTCTATCTTCAACTGTAAAGGTTTTAATCGAACCCAATCGACTATCACTAGGTGAGGCAGAATCTGGCAGGGTTTCCAAGCCCATTAATTTTGCCACAACACTTGGAGGCCGTTTTTGAGTTCCCAAAGGTTGTGGTAGAAAAATCTCTTTGTTGTTTGAGCTTCCACTATCCTGAAAATTTTTGAAAAGGTAATTTGGTTTTGAATCAGAGTTGGAACCCCGCAATGAAACTTCTCTACTGTCCAGTGAAAGTCTAGGCAACTCTTTTAGCTTTGGTGTGGATTTGAAGGTTTCTTGTGAATCTAAAGATAAGCGGTTTATCTCTTTCCCATCATAGGAAAACCGAGGAGCATCTTTTGAAATTGAATTCCAGGATCCTTCTTTTGTTTCATACAGTGATCTTGAAAGTTCTCCGGCCTCATTGTAGTACCAAGGTGCATCTCGAAGTTTAGCAAGTACTCTTAGAGACTCCTTGAGGTCAGCAGGCACGTTTTGCTTCCCACTAACCCCAACAGCATACGATCCATCCACTGTTTTGGATAGTTGCAATGGCCTTGGGGAGTCTTTATGCTTCATAGAATGGCCTGCAGTTTCCTCATTGGCTGTTGTTTTAACTGATAGCCCTCTGGCTTCTCTATACATAGAGTCCTTAACTACATCCCTAAGATCGAGGGAGTGCCGCCGTAAATGTGGAGATGTACTTCCTTGGTTCATAACTGGGTCCCTTGAGGGAGTTTCAGGAGTAATCATTCTGTCAAATGAAGATGCTTCCTGTTGAGCTGTTTTGTTACAATCTAGAGAGGACAATGAAGATGAACAAGATGATGAGAAAGAGGCTCTTGATGATTCTGTGGAAATTCTTTGCTTCTCATTCACACTTCGGTTTAAATTTGTTTCCTGCAATCAAAAATTTATAAGCTTAGATTTCAGTATAACTTACTTCAGCATATTAAATCTGTTTGTCCAAGTATTCACTGGGGATAAATTTGTAACGAAATCGATTGAAAAAATTCTCCTTTCCTAATAAACATGCACACAGCTTAAGCCCAGGGATGAACAGAATAACCAAAAACTAGATGAGAATTATTTACTCAATAAAAATGTGATTGATTAAGGCAAACATAAAATGCTAAGTCTGAAATTATATTAAAAAAGGTACAGAGTTTGTGGAGAACCAGAGAAAGAAAATGACAAAATCATTAAATAAAGAGGGCTCACATTTGCTGTCTGTTGATGATATGCATTGCTAAACTCCCCTTCCAAGCTGCCATTATGTAAGTGGGAAGTACCTGAAAGAGTATAGGAGAATCAGATGATATATTCTTCAGTAATGCCAATGATTTTCCAATGTTTGGTCACAGTAAAAACAGTCAAAGAAATACAATAGATTATGCTTAGACTAGAATTAATTACACAACACCAAAAAATGGAAATGCAGCTGAAGCTAATAACAAGAGGAAAGGAGATTAACTCACAGAGTTAAAAAGCATAAATCGCGCACGTTATCTGAATTATTTAAGAAAGTCATTGACATTTAGTTCAAACCGATCTACATGAACATGTTGGTTTCAAATATGAAGTCCAGTCAGTACTAAATGACAAAGAATAGTAATAATTCTATTTCCTTTACTAGAATTTGAAAGAATTCTGATTTGCAATTTATTGAAGGCATAGAAAATACTTGCTATGAAGAAAAGAAACAATCATACATACTCATTGACGTTAGATTAGAAGTACATGACATTGCAAAACCAATATCATGAAAAGAAAATGGGAAGAAGAAATCTTTGGTCAAGAAATTTGATTAGAAGATCCAACAATTACAACTGCTGGATAAGGCCATCGTTGGCAACAAATTGAACATACTAAACAGAAACTCTTTTATTGAGCTTTAACAAAAGTGATTTATTTACTTGCTCACAATTGATTAAGCAAAATAATAATAATAATAATAATATAAAAAAAGTAGATTACCTGGAGGAAGCCTCTTATGGATCAGGCGCCTACCAGTCAGGACATGGTTGCGATCAAAGATTTGGAAAATCCCAGTCATGCATCCCATTTGCTTCTGCAAATCTGGATTGTCATCTGCCAAAGAATGTAGAAGCTTTGCAGCCATCACCTCTTCTTTTTCTCAACTAAACAGAACTTACTATTACTTTATTATCCTTTCTCCAACTAATAAAACTACAACATCTCAGCTTCTATTTCCACGAGTCTGAATCTAAGGCTGCTCTTGAACTGTGTTTTAACCAGTTTTCTACAGAACAGAAATGATGAGATATCTAAGCAATTCTTTAGTGACCCAATTGAGAATTCAGACACCTCACAGTTGTTTTCGCCCCAGAACAGAAGTCCAATTCAGGAACAAATATTTCTGAACCTTTTGACCTCTTTTGTGAATTTAATAGTTTTCTCCTCTCCTTCAATAATGTGCAAAATTAAAGCACGAAATAAGCCTTCAGCAAACTTAAGAAATGTAAGAGAATAAGGGCAGTTTCCACGTTTAAGTAAACTCAAATGAAAGATTTCCGTAAACAGAAATGATCAAATTAATTCATTTCCTTTTGCATATCCACGGGCCCAAAATCTCTCCTAAGTCCAGCTAATTATTGGTTAAAAGAAAAAACTTTCGCAATCTGTAAACAGATTAAAACTGCCCCTTTTCAATCAAAATTACCCCTCTAAGGGTTCCCCAGAACTTCTGCAACAATCAAAGAGAAGTACAGGGAGACAAAGAATATTCCCACAAAACCAAACCAAACTTTAATCACTAACATATGGAAGATACCTCAGTGGGTTTCACAGGAGAAACCAGACAATGCCTGCACAGAGTCATAAGCAACATTACAGTACCTTCACAGTCTGCCTAGAAAGAAACTAAAACCAATGCAAGACTGTAAAAGGAATCTGTGTTTGCAGATCCAAGAATGAGGCAGATATATGTCTATGTGTTTGTTTCCAGGACAGCTAGAAGCCATAGGAAGGAAGTTAGGTTTGTTATATCATAAATGGGTGTCAAAAAATAAGAAATAAAGAACCAAACCTGTGAAAATAAACTGTCAAAAAGAGTGGGCAAAACATTTTTGTTTTTCAATTTTTTTTTCTTCTTCCAAGAGAGAGAGATGAATTTGTTTGCGTGGGTCAGATGAGTTCTTTCAAGGCTCTATCTCAGTCTCACACATCCATGTCCATGTGGGATGAGTATGTAAGTGGGTCTAAGTTGTCTGCATGGACATGTGGTTTTGTCAGTGTAGAGACAGAGATAAGGTGAGTAGATTACTGTACAAACAAAATTAAGAAAGAAAACCACTCCTCTCCTCTTCTACCAGCAAAGTCAAGTGAACTTTTCAGACATTTGTCAGCTACTCAATTTCTTTCTTTTTTAAAAAAAAAAAAAAAAAAAAAGAATACCCTTCTNAAATTTCTTTCTTTTAAAAAAAAAAAAAAAAAAAAAAAAAGAATACCCTTCTCTAGATTTTCTTTCTTTCCCTCTTAATCGTGAATTTGAAGTACATGTACTCAACTTTATCCCATCTAATTATCGTCTCCACCAGATCAATCATCCATAGGAAATGCAGACTTTTGTTAAGTTTTATCTCTTCTAAGTTAGGAAAATAAAATAAAATAAAAAATAAGTTGTGGGGTTATTATGAATTTTAGTTCAACTCAAATACTTTGATTATTTTATTTGATTTTTTAATATTCTCATAGATTTGGCTATATTATGCCTTCTGTTTTAAGTTTTACATTATCAATCTTAGTTTGAAGTCACTGTTTGTTCGATAAATTTGTTGGTTAATCTGGCAAAAATGTAGATTATAAAAAGAAAAACACAATTCACATATGAGTGGTTGTGGTGGCTAGGAATTTAGGTTTACAGAATGTCAACTTGCACAAGTGGAAGGAAATTAAATATTAAACCAAGGCTGTATAATTAGGAAACATGCACACCTTGTTCACTGTTCCATTAATGTTTGACCAATTCTGCTATGATATATATATATATATCAGTCTGATATCAGTCTGGACTTGCAGGGATTCAGGAATAGAAATCCTAGATAATGCTTTATAAAAATTAAAAATATTTGGTGGAGCAGTCATTCATGACCAAATGCAGGAGATGTCTGTAACTGTAAGCTAAGTCTATGCTAGTAAAATCCTTAGATTAAGAGAGAATAAGAGCTTGAGAGCCTAACTGAAGAAAGTGAAAAATTGTGTTAGGTTGAGAATTTAGTAACAACTTTCATTAAGTACAATTGTATTGACTTGATTAGATGTAAAATATTGATATTTTGTTGTGAAATTTTCACCTTTGCCCTTCATCTAAAAGCATCTTTAGTACATGGTGCAAGAATAAGATATAGTTGAAGCATATCAAGAAGACAAAGACAAACAAACAATGGGAGCATATCAAGAAGACAAAGACAAACAAACAATAAGAGAATAAAGGAATATTGAATTTAGAACTATCTTAATGTACATATATACCATATTGAGTAGTTTATTAAAATAAATTTATATATTCATGAAGGTTCATCATCAAGGATAATAAAGATATAGGAATTATATATAATAACTAAACGGTAAGGGGTTGAATTAAAAAATAACTAAGAAATTAAAACTTTTGATTATCTAACCAATCTGTTAAGCCCGTAGGCCTATAGATATTAGCCTGTTGATCCATTAAACCTACTAAAGGCCTACGGACTAGTCAAAGGAAACGGACGGTTAGCTTGTTACGGGTTAAACAGTTGACGGACCAATATTTATGGCCTTAAGGGCTTAACGGTTTGACTGGTCAATAAAAATTTATAATTTCTTAGTTATTTTTCAATTCACCCCCCTTGAGTTTTATTGTTCTTTTACAAATCTCCCGTAAAGATATATAACCAATTAGTTTTTAAATTACTTGAGGTATTGTTGTTATCATATATAATAGAGCATTTACTAGGATAAGATGGTGAGGTAGGTAGAAAATTTATGAGAGCACTATGTTAAGTTAAAAGCATGTAAAATGTCAATTATGAAATTTTTCATTAAATAATAATTAAGAGAAAGTTTAAGGAAGTAGTTGGAAAACAATAAAATAAAATGATAATAAAAACAAACCAACGTGGAGACTACTATGTTCAGGATTAAGAGATCCTAACCTAACATTGGTTTCATGACTAATGAAAAGGATGTATATAAATAGATGTTGATAATTAAGATTCAAAAAGTTCAACAACAAGTTTCTACTTGCATTACGTGCAATATTTAGATTGTACTTGAGGGTTACCAAAAAATTATTAGTAATAAAGTATAGTAGCTAGGGTTAGGGTTGTTGTGAAATTTAAAGATCAATAATTTGATAATGTTATTGAGTTAATAGTGCTCAACAATAAACATATTGTATGCATTGAAAGTTGAAAAAGTGGGAATTTTTTTTTGTGTGGATTCCATACCCACATGGTTGCCACTACTATTCATCAATTAATTCATTCTAATATATATATATGAGTGACAATGGATCATTATTTAGCTCTTAAATATATATTATTATTATATTTATATATGTGAAGTTAATTAGGTTATACATATGGGTCTATTTGACATTATTTTCAATATCCAATATTATATTTATCTTAAACCTTCTATGCAAATTAGCATCAACAGCACAATTAAAAGCAATGAAAGATTTAAAAAAAAAAAAAATTGGGACTTGAAAAACCAACAAAAATATCTTTCCATAATTTTTTGTATAATAGTCAAATGTGGTTCCTTTCACCCTTCCCTCATGCTACTGCTTCACAATTCAATGTTCTAATGAGATAGGAAGTTGCATTTGGGGTGGCAGAAGTGAAAAGGACAAGAAAGAGGGGACCCAAACTAATTGAGTCTTCGATGGCACCAATAAAATAGCTATATATTTTTTAAAGAGATTTTTGTGGGGCATGGGCTTAAAAGGTTGTTTTATTAAAATGTCAAACTAAAATCATTTTCTAAAAAATTTTAAATAAAAGAAATTAAAATATACTAATTTTTAACCCAATAATTATAAAAGTAAACCTAACCTCAATTATTTTTAAATAAATAAATTTTGTTATTGTCAAATAGAAACAAGAAAATATGACCCAAAAAGTGACATATGGTAAGCACCCACATGAGAATGGTGTAGTCTCTCCATATTTTCTTAAAGGTAGAATAAATTATTCATAATAAAAAGTGATATGATCTATACATGTATATTTGTCTTATATGTATATATATATGCGCTAATGAATGTGACATATTGGCCTGCATTTTGTCAATATTTATTTCTTGACCTTCTTTTTACATAATTTACATTGCCTATTTATTTTCTTATTGGACAAAATAGAATGATTCAATTAATAGTTGTTGAGAAAATCAGCCATGACACAAGGATTAGAAAAGTTAAACTTTCATTTGAATGAAACATGTAAATCCCCATAAGAGATGACATTCAAACAAGAATAATAAGAAACATGCATGCACCCATGTAAGTTAAAAGTGATTGAAAAGGTGATGGTGATATATATTAAGAGATGGGGAAGGCTTGTGGAAGATGTATCCCCCACATGTATAAAGTGAAGAAATTTAATCACACTCACATGTGGGATGCTTGAGCTCCATTAGGCAAGAACAACTAACATATCCCAATCATCCTAACCCATGTTCCAAGAAACTTATATTACTCATTCCATTCTCCTTGATTGCCACATTATGCCTTACTTTTATACAAACAAAACTCATGATATCCCCACCTAAATCATTGTATGTGCATACACCCATCAATAATTGGGGAAGACTATAATCAAATTCTTTCCAAGTTTATCCAATCAACAATGTTACAAAGTCATGATGATGAGAGATGCATTTATCAATTACTTTTAGATTCCAAAAAAGTAATGATAGATATTTTGTGAACATGAAACAAGGGAATTAAGGGAGAGGAGAGAGTATCTCAAGATGGAGCCCATTTCAAGTGGAGGATATTAGGGGATCCATCTAATTTTCTTTCCCAATGAAGCCGTTTGAGAATGACTAGCAAGAGTGGTAAGTATCCATATATATTGCAATCCTAGCTAGATCTAATCTTGGGAAGAAAGAAAAGTGATTGTTGAATTGAAAGGTTAGCTGCTTTCTTGTAAATATTTATGTAAAATATCAATGATTAATTTCATACAATATGTGAGTTGCAAGTTGTTAACAACTTGGAACTATTTCTTCTTAATATGGCTAGCGCCAACCATAATGATTTGGCCTTATTATCTATCCATAAAGGGATGTATTGTATGCATGAAAATTGAAATACATAATTAATGGTGGCCCTCACGATCAAATAATACTATCAACTAAATCATCTTTCATTATAGATTTATATAGGGTCGTTACTCTAGCATAATAGAAAGATATGACACCAAATTTATAATTATTTCTGAATTCGAATAAGTCTCGTTTATTGATATCAACTTTCTTAACTAGTTTAATGTAAATTTAGAAAGTTTCGTTAAAAACATATATAATTTTACTATAATTTAAGCCCCATTTTCTTTTATGATAAAAAAGGAAGCTTGTGACCTTAAACAGATGGGTAAAGGAAAGCCAAGTCATGCAATCAAATTTCCAGGTCGTCAAGATCCAAAAGCATCTAAAGGCACATGCCTGAGTTGTTGATAACTAGAAAAGACACCAACTCATAACCCATTTCATGAATGATGTACCTAAAGGCTAAACCTAATCAAAAAATTGTTTAGAACAACTATAGCTTAATTACTCATCTTAATTAATGATAGCTAGAAAAGACACCAACCCATTTCCATAGCTTGATTGTATACATCTTCCTCAAGTACCCATGTTAATTAAGAGCGTTTAATGGGCTTTGCTCTTAGCTGTCTAATGGACCCAACCTACCATTTTATTAGTTATGATAGTGGGCCAAGAACCAGGCATTTGTGGACCCATGAGGTGTGAATTTTTTATAATAGAAGCTAGCATGCATTATCCTATAACTGCCCTCTAAAATAGGTTAGGCACATGAAGCTTGTATACTTGGTGTCTACTCCTTGCTAGATTTATAATAAAATAAGGGGCAGCAGCACATGAGATCTTGCTAAGAGTATAAAGGGTGTCTAAAGATGGTGGTTGGGGTCACAAAAATTGCTTTCAACAGTCAATACCAACTGCTTGAATGAAGAAGGTGCTGGTGATAGTGAAGAGGATTGTATGGACCAAATGGTGATTTGCTACTTTGTCTTACATTATTTTGCCAGCTTATCTCCTGCCATGCATGGCTTAAGTTTGCTTAAACCTACAGATAAGTCATTTTACATGGAATATAAAAGTAGACAAAAGGGAAAGTATCGCTGTTGCATTGATTACTCAATCCAACCGTTTGATACTGCCTATATGTAGGTTCTCTAAATTCACCATTAATGTTGTCTATATGGTAGCGATATGGCGGAGAGAGAAGAAAAAGAGTGGTCCTACTGCCTTGTACTGGGACTTGGAAGAGAGTAGAAACTTGATATTGGAAATATTGAAGAAGTTAAATAAACAAATGGATCATACTACTACGATATCATACACTTTCACTATCATAGATGTTACAACCATAAACTTGTAACATTCAATGGTATATAGAGTAATAATTAAATGAGTGGAAGATAAAACACAAAACTTGTAAAATGTTAAAAGTAGAGAGAGAACTGAGAAAATAGTCAAAATATGAATGATTTTATAGATGAATGACAATGTAYACTTGTTCATGTTACTACATTTATATGCCATGCAACGATTTGAGAAGCAGAGCAATTTTGAGCAACGATTTGAGAAGCAGAGCAATTTTGGGCACAAGAAGTTGCAGCACGAGAACCAATGCTCACCAATCAAAACATATATAGTGACAGACTCTCAGGCTACTTTTCAGACATGATTTAACTCTCAAGGCTGTCAATATTTTTTCTGTCATTGATTTCGATTACTGGTACTACTACATTGTAGTAACAAGAAGCAGAGTGGGACAGCCTGGCATGTCATTTACTTTCAGGCCCACAACCATGTTTCATGGCAGACTAATTAAGAAAAGGAACAGAGTTACAGTTACCTGTGAAAGAAGTCTGCAACCACACTCTCCCTTATCACAATGGAAATAATTAGCACAGCAGATAAGTCAACATCTTATATTATAAACGAAGAATAGACATCGACGCAGTACATTAAAGTATATAGTTTCAATCCAAGTTAATCAAGAGTCGTTATCGAAACCAAAAGCTCCAGACATTTAGACGAATTGGAATTCTATTATCAAGTTACAGCATTCTACACTCGAAATTAAAAAACTCGTGGAAAAAAGAATCATATCATAACCAGAAAACTTATCTTTTTATCACAACATTGGTGCCAAATCAAAGACAATAATCAGTATGATGTTACTGGAAACAATAAAAGCAACATGTAATAAGGTTTCAAAAATCAAGGCCCAATACAACAATATTGTGTTCTCTCAGGGTGGAGGCCACCACAGTACAATTCGGAAGGCAAGGCCCGTAGGGTTATTAGACTAAATGCAAATTGATGACAACTATAATATCAACTGACTATATTCTTGATTCTATAAAATTGACTAACTATAGATGAGTATCCAAAACCATTTGGCATTATCCTAGATGCAGCTTGGTGTATAGTCACTCTGGATCCAAACCAATTTAGAAAAGTTTTTCTCAAGATATCCTGCAAACTTGACGGTATTAGCTAAGTTACAGAAGAGTTGCCGTCATCATGAGGTTGGCCTGATTCAATGGAGATAACCTTACTGTAGAAACCCCAAGATGGGTTTGATTCTGTAATTGCTCGTTGACCAAACGGATGTTGTTGAACATATTCTTGAACATTCTCTGCAACAGCCAACCCTTCCAGATACACCCGAAGATCACCACCAGGTCCTGTTTTGAAACAGATTCCTATCCATATCAATAAATTGGACTCAAAAAATTAAAAAAAAAAAAAAAAGGATATACATTGACACAAATTAGAAGTCAAGCTTGCAATACAAAAATATTATGAAACTGATTTGAAATAAAATTATAGAATAGCCCTCTATAACCAAAGACCAAATACAGCTTTAAAACTTGGTTATAAGACAAGACACAATTATCCAAGTTCAACAAATGGAAATATGATCGAGATCAATCACTAACCCACTATTTTGTTTTTTATTTTCCATGTAGTGTCAATTTGGTTAAATTGTGTATTTGGTCTCTCTGTTGTGTATACACTCTGGGAGACAGAAAATTCAGTATAAACTTTTGAGAATGGCTCACCTAATGAAATATCATTATCATCCGTGTAAGCGTATGAATAGGGAAATATTGCAGTGTGAGCCTAAAAATAAGTGACAAATACGAAAATTAGCATCATAATCAGGATATAACCTAAAGTTGTGAACAATTCATACCCCAAATGAGATGAAAGAACAAAGTTAGAACTTACTGGATTGAGTAAGGCTTTGTATGGTGAATCATCCAACAACAAGGTGTTTGTTTCATCATACTCTCCCTTTTCCCATGGAAGATCAGGCTCAAGCTTCTCCCACAATTTTTTCAACTCCTTAAAAACCAGCGGTTTATTCTTATTCTCAATGGTGCTATGCCCAGTTTTACTGCAATGAGATGCATCCTGCGAATAACCAATTATCATAGAATAAAACAATAATATACACCATAAAACGGAAATTAAATGATCAAATTACTTGAAATTGAGAGATTTAAGTCTCATCCTTACTTTTTCAAGTTAGATTTTGTTCTCCTAATTAGATATTTTTCTTATTTCAGTAGGTTTTATGGTACTCCTTTGAAGTAGTTTTATGTCCTATTTTGCTTAGGTCTCGGCCACTCATCTGAAGGGCTCTTAATTTGTTTATACAGGGATTAATCTGTGTTAGGAGTTTTACTCTATTTTATGATAGGGTAAAGGATTGACCCTAGCCTATGTTGCCTTAAAGTTTTAAATGTAGATTCCTTTAGGCATCAACAGAGTTTAAATTTGAAGCAGAAACTAAAACCAGTACAGTATAATATCAACAGAACATCAGAAGTAAAAAATGTTCTCCCAAACACCAAATTACCATAAGAAATGTTTTTTGACACTGGATTCTAGTGAATGAAACCAGCAAACAAAACTCAAATAAAGCATCTTATGGTGATAGTGACAATTTCTAACAAGTTTAAATCCAAAAAGTGCCTATAGTTACAAGTTTCTCTTTAAAATCTGATGACAGCAGATATATTGAGGAAACAACTTAAGTATTACGTAAATGGAAGATGCCATAAAACTAGAGACATACTACCAGATATGGTCAATTGTGAAGCAGCACAAACTAATAAATTTATTAAGTTTTAGGGTGACATGAAACTATTCACACACAAGCATACACACTAGAGAGAGGAAGAAAAAATTAATAAAAGTGGAACCAAAGACAATGCTAATGAAACAAGAACCAGAAATTAATATGCAGTCTCGGTGATCTATTTCATTTATCCTAAACTAAGAAAATCCAAAACTATATTCAAGACACAAACTTCAGTTAATCTCACTGATATCTGGTGACATTAAATCATAGCAGACCACAACAAGAGACAAAATATGGCTTACCCAACAAAAAAATAGACTATCTCTTAAATCACCCATAAGAAATTCAATCACTTTCTCCACATTTTTCCTGCAAAACATTGTGAAGCATGTTAAAGGTAAGATATAGATCATAAAGCTATCCTAATTTTTTGGAGAACAAAAGTAAAAAAAAAAAAAAAAAAAAAAAAAAAAAAAAAAAAAAAAAAAAAAAAA
>JANKKB010029819.1:2705-12878 GCA_026225775.1 Bursera palmeri | reverse complement strand
AAAAAAAAAAAAAAAAAAAAAAAAAAAAAAAAAAAAAAAAAAAAAAAAAAAAAAAAAAAAAAAAAAAAAAAAAACTGAAACAAATATATCCAGACTCTTGAAAATAAACTGAGGAAAAGCTACATAGAGTCATAGATCGAAGAATACTTGAGTCTTGATGACCAAACTCCTATGTTAAATCTCTCAAAGCAAAATCGTAGAAAATCATCACAATATGGCCGCTTAAAAACTGGAAAAAAAAATGCAAAAAATCATGTTAGATTGAATGAATGACATTAAAATTAAATCTAAACATGTCAACTAGAAATAAATACTTAAATTTCAAAATTTACCTGCTTTCTTTGATACTATTATGTCTGCCTTATATCCCTGACGAGGATACACAACAATGTCTGCAAGAAGTCCATTTACATCAAGCACAAGAAGCTTCTTTCTAGAATGGCCAATACATACTCCTTCAAGTGAAGAGTGAAATGTTTGCAGAAGATCCTTTTCTTTACCAGTGCCATTAACAGCAACATCATCTTCGACTAAACCCAAATGAGGTGCAGGAAATATGTTTTCCATCTTGGTCTCTATCTCCACATTTTTCTGCTCTACCTGCTTGCAAAAAGTATCATGGCCAAATACATTACCAGAAGTTTTGCCTTTAGGGTCAAATGAACTTTCATTAGAAGCACCATCCGCACGAGATGCATCTTGCACCTTGACCTGGATCTCACCTACTTTATCTTTGTTTTCCTGTTCAAGATGTCTTTCAAGTTGCAAAGACATATTCTTTGTTAGACTATGTCCGCTTATATTCTCTTGTGAATTCTTCATCTTTGTTATTTTCTCACTATCCTTACATGCAGTTTGATCCTCTGAACTATTACCAGAGGCTTCCCTCATCACAATGTCTTCCAAGACCTGCATTGGGGCAGCATTCTCCACTTGCAAAGGGTGAGAGGACTTTATCCAATTCCTTCTATGATTGGGCACAAGTCTAGTTTCACGATAAAGAATATTATTCTCAGAATTAACGTCATGTTTCTCCATCAAACTTGTATTTTCACACTTTGAAGAACCACTTTGCTTCCCAGTAAGCAGTAAATCTCCTTCTATTTTAGTCAAATCCAACACTTCTAATGGAAGCTTCACATCCTCGTTTCCAAAATGCTTACCATTAGCCATTTGAAAATCAGCTACACTATTAGTCTGAGTGGCATTTTGAACATCATTTTGCTTCGTCACTGAGACGTTGTCTGAGAATGTGTTGAATGAGTCATTTTCTGGTAAAATATTTGCTGTTATAGAATTATTAAGATTCTCCTTCTGTTTCCTTTTTCTCATCTTCTTTTTCTTCCGACGACTCAATTTCATGACTGGATCTGTCTTTGTATTTGAACCAACTGAAGCCTCGTTTTTAACAGGAACAGATGATGAATCCATTTCTGTGACTGAATCCATCTGTGTGTTTGTACCAACTAAAGCCTCTTTTCTAAAAGGAGCAGATACCGAATCTGTCTCTGTGTTTTTATCATGCATAACCTCTCCTCCAGGGGCAGCAGTTTCTGAAACAGTCTCTATGCTCACATGAAGAGGAGCCTTTGTTCTAGAAGGAGCAGGCATTGTTTCAGAAGTAACTTCCGAAGGATGAACATCTATTTTATCAGTTTTCGGACCGTTACGCCTCCTTCTCTTCGACCTTTTGTTCATTCTCTTATTTAGTTGACAATTTAATTTTGGATTAGATTGTGCCTCTGTCAAACCTGACTCGGAGCTATCGTGACTTTTATCATTATTATTACACAAAGCTTCATGCTTCTTCTTCTTCTGCCTTTTCCTCTTCCCCCTTGCTGGAACTAAACTTGATTCTGCACTACATGAAACCTTTTCTGAAACCATCAGAGTAACTCTAATAAGAGACCATAAAAACTATCTTTTCCTAGCACGGAACACACTCAGTGAACTAGGTTAGCGTCTCTCAAATGCTTCAGCAATGACGAATTCCCTTGTTTCCTAATAAAATTTATTTCCTCAAAATTTCATTTCCTCCTTTGCAACCTCTTACGAATTTTTCTAAAGAGATTCAAAATCTTCTTCTTCAATGCCTTTTCTTAAGACTATTGCGCCTCCTCTCTTGCTCCCTGCAAAACATCAACGAAAATCATTATTCAGACAATTTTCGATTATTCAACAGTGGATTCTGCAACTTGCAGTAGATAAAAGTTATCCCCCTATGACAAAGGCCATTCAAACTATCCAACTTTGTGAAAGTAAAGCAAAATCAAAACAGAAGAAAACAATATAATTTCACATAACAAACTATACAGTTTACCACACCTAGTAGGTCCAAATTTTAGATTGTAACAAAATGTTAGTCAAAACCCGAAGGATTTCATTTTCCCTAACTTTCCAACCACAACAAATGGAACTGACTCATCCACTTTCGAAATCTGCCACTCTTTCCTTCCTCTATCAACCAATTTGTTTTAAAAAAAAAAAGAACAACAACAAAACTACTTTAGAAATGCTAACCGCACAACAACAACAGAAATATAAAATAAAAACAAAAACAGCGAACCAACTTAAAAGAATTTTATCAAACAGAGGTAGGAAAAGATCTAATTACCATTACAAAGAGCGACCAGACTAAGTTAATAAAGCTTAAATAATAATAATTTTGAACTTGGGTTAACAGATGAATACAGTAACGAGTAAACGAAGAAGTAGAGAATTCATAAAATGAGCTACGGAGAGGGAGAGGGAGAGAGAGGAGGTGAAACCTGAAGTTGAAGAGGAAGAAGAAGAACAATTTTACTTAGTTTACAAGTTAAAAATGACCAAGCCTGGTCTTCGCCTTCGTCTTCGTCTTCGTCTTCTGTTCTGATGCTTTTGCTTTGGCTCCTGCTCGTCTCGTCGACTGCAGTTAAGAGCTTAGATGCGCTTCCTTTCTGTAACCAAACACACCGGGATTCCAACTACAGTTACATGTGTGCTCGTTTCCAAACAACTTTTAGAGGTTCAAGTCAACTTCTCCGTTAAATAAAGTGACTGTATCAATAATATTACATCCTTAAGGGGGAAATTAAGGAACCCTCGATTAAATTTAAAAAAAAATGTTTAACCCCATGTTTTTATTAAATTAAATTTACTCTAAAAAATATTTAAAAAATTAATAAATATTTAGAGGTTAAATGCTAGTTTAAAAAAAAGTGTAATTTTTTTGGGAGATAAGTATTAGTTTAATAAAAATATGGGATTAAGTGTTATTAAAATGTAATTAAGGGGTTAGAGAAATTCTCCCATCCTTAAACACAATCTATCATCGAATTTGGAATATTTATTAGAAATAATAGTATTTTAAAGGATAATTTTGAAAATAAATAAATAATAGTTTGATTTCTTAAGGTATTTACGTTAGAATTTTGCTTTCAGTGCCTGATTGAAGCTAAAACTCTTGCCTTGCCTGCTTGGTGGCAGACACTGTCATGCAGCAGCAATAGGTGATCAATTACCAATCAACTCATCGTCAGTGGGATTCGAAGAATGTCAATTGTTACAAATTTTGAATACCATACCATACAATTTAGCGTTTACTTTTATAAGAATTGTTCATTTTTTAAGTAAAATTTTCGATTTGATTATGTTCCGGAGTGATAATAACAGTTGAATTGAAATCTTGAATAGTATTTAAAACCGACAAAAAAATAATTAACATAATTAAATCAATAATATTACAATATAACCCCCCGTTCCTATACATTTTGAATCAAATAGAATAGGATAATTGCTTTATAAGAAGGTTCTGGTTTTGAGCTCAATCCATCGGTTAGATAAGAAGGTAGAAAAACAATCCCTGTTGGCTTTTTTTTTTTTTTTTATTGGGTTTTCCCTTTATATTATGAAGATGAATTTGACCTATCAAACATTGCTCAAAAGAACCTTCTTCAATTATAAGAACGGTATCAGCAGCACCAGCAAAACCATGATAGAGAGAGAGAGTACTAAAGAAGCATATATCTTGTAATTAGCAAAATTCCTTTTTCACAGAAATTCAAAAAACCATTGAAATAATCTGAATTCGCTGAACTTGACAAAGGAGATAATGCAAAATGGGTACTCAAATCAAACGACAAACCAAAGTAGAAGCGTCATTTAAAATGAGTAACATGGTGGAAGTGTCAAAACAAGAGAGTTTTAACAATAAAATGTTAAAAACTGAAGCAGAAGTTTAAAAGTTTCTTCATCTTTGTTTTTCAATCTTCTTTGAGTATAGTTTATGCTTTCCCGAAAACTCATCAAACCTCTAATAGTGATGATTACTTGGTAACTAGTAAACAACAGAATATTTACTGAGTGATGATTGCAAGGTGGGGGTAATTTACAAACCACAACCTCTATTGAAAATTATGGCTACATATCAAATAAAGACAATTTTCATATTCAAAAAAACATTACATACATGCTTTGGAGCTTCCTCAGAACTTGGCTGCGGTTATAATCTGTCATTTATCCATTTTGATATCTCCTTTGGGCTGGCAGGAACAAACTTTACAACTAATAAACAATATTCTACCCGTGAGATGAAAAGTTCACACTCATCCTCCCAATACTGCAATCCACAACATATAAGAATTACTGCTACATTAGCATGAGATAATAGTCCTTAGAGATAGGAAAAAATTAAAATCTCACAATTGAGGGGCAAGTATGACACTTACCAACTTCTACATTTTGACATACTTATCAACATAGCCCTGCAGAACATGATCAAACATCACATTTATTAACCTGCCCAGCTAAATTTATTTTACATGAAGAACCATTTAAGAATTTAAAAACAAATCATGAACTAAAAATCAAAAGCTGCCTTCTCCAATAGAAGTAAAAGAATAGTGATTACAATCAAAAGCTTCCATACATACCAAAGCATTACTCTATAGATACAGCAGAATGATGGTGTTTTCAATAAAGTTTTTCATCTACTTGTTTACCTTATGTTTTTCTTTTGGTGGGAGGAAATGAAGCAATTTTGGCATATGAAACAGAATCCAGGCAAAATGCTAAATGAAAGTCTTCAGTTAGGACAGCCACAAATTACAATTATGCTTTTTGGAAACAAGACATTGACATTGACATGAGTGGAGCACAGTGGCAAAGGTTCTTTAGTCCACTTAAAAAACTTAAGGATGTGAGAGTAAGAATGTGACTCTAATCATATCTTTGCCTAGATAAAATGTAGAATAGCCTAATAAGAAACTTATGGATGTGTTTTGCGTTTCCTCTCTGTAATTTAAATCACATAGAAATTTATGCTAGTTCATATTTGTATTCCCATCAAAACACAAAGACTAAACTAAGAATTTACCGTCACGAGTTTTGTAAGTTTCCTCTGTTGTGAGTCAATATATTGATCTATTTTTGCCCGAGACTTGGGTATCTGGTGACTCTTCATAGCTCCTGAGACCTTATCAACAGTCTTCTTAACAATGGTCTTAAATGCTTCCTTGCTCATATTACCCTGTCGCCAAGACGGTTTTAAGACCTCCTTTACAAAATCTGCAAGGGCAACCTTAAAAAGCTTAATAGATCTGGATTCCTTATTCTTCTTGCTCTTCCCTGGGGTCTTTATCTGATCGATCTCAATCTCACCAGTAGGAATGTTCGCTGCATGAATAGGATTACTTGGACTCCCATTCTCAACAGCCCCTACTTCTGCATCAGCAGTCTCGCCATATTCCTCATCGTCCTCAGAAGTTGCAAGTGCAACACCACCAAACTCTTTCTTCTTGCTGTTTTCTTCCACATCCAATGGTTTGTTTGAACCACTGTGCCTCAACATGATGTCAGAGTCACTGCTAGGTTCACATTTTTGAGCATTACTAAATTTCTTGGACAAGTTTGTAGAAGGCTCAAGGCTGTCAAGAAGAGGATCATACTGGTCACCACCAGACCTAGGAAAATTCTGTCCCACAGCCAAAGTTGCCTGTCCTGATCCAACACTGCCAATATTTTGCCCATCAATTTGAGCATTGCTCAAACTGAAAGGAACAGCATACGGAGTACTGTGGCTTGTGTCCTCTTGCCTTAAAGCTTCAGAACTGAATTTGGAGCTCAGTGGCTGCTCCGCAGAAGATGCATAAAGATTATTGTAAGTTGAATTTATTGATCCTCTGAAATCAGGATGGCAAGATGACTGATTTGTTTCCTGAAGATCTGGTAGATATTTGGAAGAAGAACTCACAGCCAGAGGGTGGTGTAAACCATAGGGTGGCTGTTGTTGCTGCAGGTAAGGGTGAGCCCGAGAAGATGATTTTAAAAGTTCACCTGGTGGCAAATTGTCACCAGGAAAAGGTTGCGTTCTGTTTGCAGGTAATTCCCATGAAAAGGCTGTACGTAGAGGTTGATTGTCACCCTGAGAATAGGAGCTTGAAAGAGTAGGGCCTACAAATTGTTGACTTTGTGAGTTGTGTAATGGCAGAGGTCTCCTAAAATCTTCTGCATGCGAGAGAGATCGATGTGGCTCCTCCAAAGAATATGCTCGCTGCTGAAAACCTCCAACCTCAGAATGAGTAGGCAATTCAGCTGTGTATGGTGTTGAGATAACCTGAGGAGCCAAGTGACTCTGCTGTAACTGTGAGGAAACTCCAGGTGGTGGGGGTGGCAATGATGTCCAAGAGGCAATTGATGACACAGTGAAATGAGACTGTTGGCTGGGCAACATATATGAAGGGAACCGTTCCCCAGAAGTTGATTGAAGTGGGAAGGCTATATCCTTTGAGGTCAAGTTGTGATCCCGTGGGGGCTGGTTCATAGGTTGAGTAGTTAAACCCCGTGAGAGTGGGGGAGGAGGGGGCAGCTGAGGAGAGTGATGTCTATTTGGTAAACCTTCAGTAACAGGAATCTCATTTACAGAAGTCATGGATGTTCGTTCTGGAGCAGAACCTGATAAAGAGGAGTTATCTGTCCGCAGAGGGAGGCAATCAGCATTTTGAAGCACTGGATCTGAAAGATTACATAGAGATTGCTTAATCAACGAAGTTGCTGCAGAAAGTACTTTTTGATAAGCATCACCTTGTGACTTTAGAGTATCAACATCTCTTACAGGATGCGCGGCGAAACCACCCACCAACATCGGGTGCCGAGACTCCATTGCTCCATGACAAATCTCATTACTGAGAGTGATAGGGACGTCTTTCTCTCCTCCAAGTCCTTGTGTTCCCAAAACTTTGGCAGCAGCCTCTCTAGAACTCCCAGATTTAACTGTCCGACAATCAATTAATTGATCATCTTGATAAAAATTACCAGACTGTGGTGCATCACAAATAGAATCTTCTTTTTTCTGATAAGCATTCCCATATTTTGTAGGAACAGATGTGCTAGAAGGCACATTTCGATGTTGCATCTCTGAAATCTCGACTTCATTATGCTCTTTATCAAATACTTTTGTTATGTTATGCTTGATATCTTCATGAATATTAGAATTCTCTTGAATATGTGGAACTTCACAATACTGTTGTTTGCTCCTATGGCGCTTTGATCCATCACCTTTCTCAGAATCACGGTGTAGATACCGGCAAGATGCTCCACGGAAACACCTGCCTCGACGAAAGTCAAAACATTCAGGAACTTGACGCCTGTCCCTTCTCATACTGTCACCACCAAACTCTCTGACATGCTTAAAAGCAGGAGACCTGCTTCGGCTTCTCTGCCTCCTCGGTGATCTGCTCCGGGTTCTTCGATTTCTAGGAGATCTGCTCCTGCTTCTACAACTTCTTGGAGACCTACTCATGCTTCTACGATTTCTGGGAGACCAGCTAAACAAACCAAAGAAATTTAGCAATGAATCAAGAATAAAATTATAATTTAGGACAAATTATAAGCTCTTAAGTATGGATGGTATTTGGCCTAAGACCTAGGATTGTGTTTTTTGGCGGGCCGAGTTAGGACCCAATTTATTATAAATTAAATATAAAAAAATATCAGTGAAAGATCAATTTATAATAAAACAAAAAAAGAAATTATTAAGTCTTCATAACATGTAAAAGAAAAAATAAATATAATAATTTTTCTAAATTGTTTCAAATTAATCATGCAGAGTCTCAAATTTAATGTTATTTTAGATTTCGTAAAACATATAAATTTTAGAATTTAAACAAACAATTGTTACTAACTCATATTCACATAAATTTTAAAAGCATTTAAAGACCAAAACTGATCCTTATATTTGTCTTGATGCAAACAAGAAACACTATATATTTCTTATCTAAATATGGTTTCTCAATATAAATTAAAAATCTGGAAAAAGTTCATAATTATAAAGTTTAAATAATAAAAATAGTAAATAATTCAGAAACCCTACACTTCAATCTTCAATCTTTTTACTTTTAATAAAATAATTAAAGAAAAGGCAAATAAATCCTACTTTATCTCCTATTCTATTTAATAACGATTTGAAAGAAATATTTAATTGACTAAATTAAATGGAAATGAAAAATTGTGGCCCAGTTAAATTGAAATGACAATGCGTGCATGCATATTGAAATAACTGTAGAAAAGACTTGGGGTGGGCTGGCGAAAATAATAATTCATCACTCAAAGCCTTTATTGAAAAAAGCTACTTAAGAATTTTGAAATGGCCTGAGGAGGCCAAACACAGTTCCGAATGCAAATTGCCAGCAATAAACCAATAACTGTACATTATCCACTCAATACCTGTGAGAGCGGCTTCGTTTCTCCCTTCGCCGTGGACTCCTCCTCCGTCTATCAAGAGGTGATCGGCTACGAAGTCTGCCCCTTTTATTTTGCCTCCCATTAGAGCGTGGCTCATCAGAGTCACTGTCACTAGCACCTTCCCTGACCAATCTCCCAAATTTGTCTACTTTTAGTGAATTTGAAGCAGACTTTGCACTTTTGTCCTCAATTTCCTTCTGCAACTTTCCATTCAAATAAAATTCAATACAAGCACCTCCTGGGGCATCTTTTTTCTGGAAAGCCTGAGGAGATTCAGCATGACTAATTGATGCTTGTTTATCATGATTATCATCTACATGTTCATCAGTTGTCCCACGAGCAATGTATACTGTGGCAGTTTCTTTAACCTCTCTTCCTGCATCTTCAGGAGAGTTTGCAGCTTTATCTGACACAGTCAATCCAGACCGCAGCTCAAACTCCTTCCCGGTTTTGGAAGGAATCCTGAAACTTGTATCCATCTCCAAATTGCTCCCAGTACCTCTATGTAGACTTGTAGCTGCAAGTGATGATGAGTCTTTCAAATGACTAGCATATTCATCATCGGAAGCATAGTCTTGCAAAAGTCTAAATGGACTACCACCTTTTATAAGCTGAGAAGAACTCTCCTCAGGGATAATGCCTTCACCAGCTCCTGAAGCACCAGATGAAATTCTGTTGTTAGCTTAGACAATAACAGATTTCTTAAAACTACTGCCAAAGGGCTGCTTATCGTCTGGTTTAATAAATACACTTTGGAGTACTATTGTTGAAAGAGGAAAAATTCATATCAAACTAACAAAAGAGGAGGTGAAAAATGAGAAAGTTTCTGCTGAATTTAATCATTAAAAATAAATAAAAAGAAATTATTTGAAAGTAAAAACTAACCCTTTTCAAGTGGTAGCGGAGAGACAGATTTTTCAGATGCTGAAATCTGCTGTGTCCACAACTGCTCTTTTACACCAAGCTCATCTTGAATCAAATCATTATCGCTGTTTGTACATTCAGTAGAGTGATCCCCCACTTTTTCATTAATAGACTGGGTGATATCATCTTCAAACCATCCACAAGGAGGAAAAAAATTGAAAAAAGAAATGAGTAAAAACTCAACGAAGGAAACAGCTACAGATAGCAAAAGACTTTTTTATAAACTCTGCTTCTAAGAAGCATTTCACTAAAATTTCATCATTCTATCATGGGTCAGTTAAAAAAATACAAAATACATTAAATTAAATTGCCCATTAAAACTACAAGAAATTTTCTTGTGGTCAAAAATCTAATACCAGAATACATATATTTAGTTTTTTTATTAAAAAAAAAAAAGAAAGAAAAAACAAAAGAAATTATACTAATATGAGAAAGATTTGCATGATGATGATTGAACTAACTACAAAAACTCAAAACAACTTGATGGGCTACAAAAATTATATATATAATAAAATAATAAATAGGAACATA
>JANKKB010029818.1:7773-31889 GCA_026225775.1 Bursera palmeri | reverse complement strand
AATATATATAACTAAGTCTTTCAATCGGGTTTATTCTCACCAAAAGAGAAAATTATCTTGAATTACTGGGACCTATCATAAACCAATTTCAAGAGGTACTCCACCAGTAAGTTGATTCCCATTCAAAACCAATTGGCTTAGGGAGTTCAACTTTCCAACTTCCATTGGAATCTTCCCAAACAAATTATTTGAAGAAAGATCAAGTTCATGTAATTGAGAAGAGTTTCCAATCACATGCGATAAGCTTCCGGTAATATTATTACCCGTGACATTTAACGCACCTAATTGTTGGTACCTTCCCCAGTTAGATGGGATTTCACCATAAAATCTGTTGTGGCTGAGATCTAAGAATTTTAAGTTTGGATATATGCCAAAATCTTCAGAAATATTTCCAGTAAGTTGGTTTTGCTGGAATCGTGCTCTTACTAGACTTGTACAATTCCTCAAGCTTTTAAAAATTGGGCCGACAAGATGGTTGTAACTTAAAATGAGTATCTCAATTGATCCACTTTGGCATATATTTGGAGGGATACCAGTGAAATTGTTTTCATCTAGATCTAATAATATCAACTTCTTCAAATGTCCAATTTCGTAAGGAATTGAACCAGATAACTTGTTATCAAAGAGGTACAATTTTTCTAAGTTGCTCAAATTACCAATGAAAGGAGGAATAAGGCCATCAAATTGATTTATACTCAACTCTAGAATAGAAAGAGACGTCATGTTTCCTATCTCATTCGGAATGAAACCAGAAAGAATATTTTGGCGGATTTGCAAAATTCTTAAGTTTTTCAGATTGCCAATAGAAGGTGGAATGGAGCCATTGAGTACATTGCTGGTCAAGTGTAGTTTAGAAAGGTATTTTAAGTTTCCTATCTCTTTAGGAATAGAGCCAGAAAGTTTGTTGTCATATAGGAACAAAAATTTTAGGTTAGTCAAATTACCAATGGAATGAGGAATAGAGCCACTAAAATGATTATCATACAAATATAAATCAGAAAGAGACTTTAAATTTCCCACCTCTTCAGGAATAGAGTTTGAAAGGTTCATCATATAAAGGCTCAAAAATTCCAAGTTACTTAGATTACCAATGGAAGAAGGAATAGAACCACTAAGTTGATTTTTGCTCAATACCAAATGAGTTAGAGATTTTAAATTCTCTATCTCTTTAGGAATTGAACCAGAAAGTTTGTTATCATAGAGGATCATTCTTTCCAAATTGCTCAGATTATACAAGGAATTGGGAATTGAACCATCCAAATGGTTAAAAGACAATCGAAGCCTTTCAAGGGAATTTAATTGACCTATTGCTGGTGGTAGTTTCCCCAAAAACATATTCTGTGACAAATCAAGATACTTTAGTTTAGAGAGGTTACCTATTTGAGGGGGCACGATACCAAAGAGGTCATTGACACTAAGGTTAAGGTAAATAAGATGGGGAAATAATGGGAATGAGAAGTCTTGAAGCGTACCTTTCAAACTTCTGCTGGTCAGGTTAATCCTACTGACACTTCCGGCATGGTCGCAGTGGATTCCAGACCAAGCACATGGGCTTACTTTGTTTTGTTGGTGGCAAGAAATATTTGTGACATTAACAGCACAAAGAGTCCATGAAGGCAGGGGATCAGAACCATCCTCATTTTGGAGGCTGTTTTTCCATTTGAGAAGAGCACGAACTTCTTCAGTAGAATTAGATGCAACATTAATCGAAAAGTTCAATGAAACAAACAGAATGAAGAAAACAACTGGGAATGCTTTGTTCAGGCTTGCCGAACCCATTGTTCAGATTTATAATTTTGTAATAGAAATCATAGTTATGAACTTTATATGTATAATCAGGATCTTTCAAACACAAGACATAAAGTCTTAAAATATGTTTTAATCCGTGTCTTCTTTTTTGTTGAGAAATGCAATCGGAAAGAAATTTCCTTCCACCAATGAGTAAACTAGAGAGAAAAATCAAGATCACCTCTTAATTAGTTTATTTCATATCCGTCAGGGTCCCATGCACTTAGCTCGTGAAAACAAATAAAAAAGAGAAGAAAAGGCATCATTTTGTCTGTCATTTCACTAAAAAAATGATCACCATTTTGTAAAATATTACGGGGTGGGTATGTCACCACATGATAACAATAATTGTTATTTTAAAGATTATTTTATGAGAACTAACATAATAATGATATCATGGTATCGATAATATTTTTCTTTTTTATAATATATGAGATAAATTTAATTTTAATGATAGAAAAAGATAATGTTTGACATTATGAATTTAATTTAAAAACATGTAATTCATCTTTGAAAAATGAAGAATATACTATAAATTAAACTTCATTTAATCGTTTTGAAAAGAGAAACAATGAATTTAATCATGAAACGATTAAAAACAAAGATGAAAATTTTATTTTAAGCTTAAAGTTTAAAAAACGGCAGGCAAAATACATATATGAAAAATCAAATTCTACTATATTTATCTCTGAAATTATATGTGCATAGTGTCTTATAAAAAATGTATATCATTAAAACCATAATTTTTTAAACCCTAAATTTCAAATCTTCAAAGCCTAATTTTTCTAACACTGACTTTTTAATCCTAAATCATAAATTTTAGTTTTAAAATACAGTTCGGCCATGAATTTTGTATTTCTTTTTAGAAATTTATGTATCGAAATGAAAACAAAAGATTTTTTTTTAAAGAAAATGGATTATTAAGGATGTGTTTTGTTATATGTTTTATAATGAGAATTCTTTTGATAAGAAAGTTGAAAAAATAAAATTATTAAAACATAAGACTAGATAAATATGTAAAAAAAAATTTGAATACTTTTAAAAACAATATTAAAATTTTTTAATCTAATTACATTATTTATTAACTAAAAATAATTACGAATTTAATTTATTTTTAAAAGATTTAACTAAGTCAAACAACACTATATAAATTTTCATATTATCAATTTTTATAAAAGTTGACAATGAACTATTTTATTGTTTTGATAGGTAATATTTAGGATTAAAATTTACTAGACTTCAATATTAGAATAAAATAATATTAAACATCAATTGTAGTTTATGATATTAATCCATATATATACATGAAATTAAATACATACATACATATAAGGTTGGGATCTTTTAATTAAAATGGTATACACATTACTTAATCCAATAGTTGATATAATTGATGTGCTTATATAACTGAATGTAACATTTTCGTTTTAAATCTTCTACATCGGTTTAGATGTGATCAACGATCATAAATTTTAAGTAATATAAATATAGTTTCAATGTAAGGTACGCTCATTCCGTTATTATTATTTAAGAAAGAGTAATAATGAAAAAAAAAAAATTCTAACAAATGAAATATTTTTCTCTATTTTTTAAGTTCTTTCTTCTATTATTTAACTCAAGCACAAATTCTTCAATGTTCCTATGGTAATTTTCGCGTAATTGATCACATATTAGATTTTATTCAAGCTCATTGTCTTGTATTATGTTGCAGAAATCCATGTTTATATATTTGAAGGAAATTCTCTGGCGTTCTAGATTGGTGGCTGACTGTTCTTAAGGGTGTATTATAATTTGTCGCCGTATATGGAAGTTCTCAAGTGTGGTCCTCAGGGCTACATATTTGAAACTTACAGTTGTAGCAACTAGCAACTCTAATAAATAAGCCATCAAAAGTCCACAACACAGTTATTTTATATTGTACCTTTCGACTCAATTTAACTTTTCCAAGTCAAGGCGTCCAACAGGGTTTACACTTTTCTGACTATGCTGATCACATGGGCAAAATTGGATTCCAGCCTGGTTTAATTAGGTTTTCAGTGGCCTGAATAATTACAAAATTGAGTACTGTTCCTCCAAGTCTTTTGTAATTTCTGAATTGATTGATTGCAACCTAGCATTCCTTCAGGCTTATTGTCATGTTTTACTGTAATTGCTTTTCTCGTTATGGTGCAGGCCATTTAGTTTCTGTTCACCCTCAGTTTGGTAGTCTTATTTTTACCGTACAGAGAGATTTTTGAAGATGTAACTATTAAGATATAACCCCACCAATATATTTTAATAGATCTTTGAAGGTGGTACACATTAATACTTTAGCGGGGTAAATACATAGACACCCCCAAGGTTTGGTATAAGTAACAATATCACTCCTGTTATTCATAAAGTAATATAAAGACCCCCATTTTGATATTTTAAGTAACATTGATACCCTGTTTTCATGGGTTTAGACCCCCATGTTTTCCAATTCTGGGGGTGTCTATGTTACTTTATAAATAATAGGGATGATATTGTTACTTAGACCAAATCTCGGGGGTGTCTATTATTTACCCCATACTTTAGCTTTTAAGATTCCAAGCGAGATTTGTCAAAAAGAAAAAAGTTGATTGCCTGAGAGGTCTAAAGTTACTGACGTCGTCAATACTCAATCCCCAGATAGACCCATCCACTAATGACATTTTGTCATCACGTCAATACTAAAATATTAATCTAATAGGTATAGTGACCATCTTCTTTATGAACTCAAAACCTTTCTTTAACCGTCTAAGTTGGATTCAACAATTTTAATTTTTAATCTCTAAACAACAAATATAAGAAACTGATTAGGAAGACAGCTATGGAGATAGAACTTTATGCAAAGTAAACAAGAAAAAAGTGGATGAAAATCCCTGTGGAGCAAGATGATTAGCTAGTCCAAGTCAAGGCGATTAGTCAAATAAAGAAAGGAGAAATTTGCAATGCAAAGCTACCAAAAAGCACTAGGTCTGTCGGAAGTGCCACGAAAGCTACCAAGGTTTTGCGACAAACATAGGTCAATGTTGACGACCCCATTCTTTACTTTATTGATTCATTGTTTAAGTGAAAACATTCATGAACTGTATTATGAAACACCCTTATTTTGGGGTGTCATGTTGAATATCCCCCACAACAAGCTAGGCCTGGTGTGTCATATCCACAATAAGCTAGGTATGTACTGTAGCTTGTAAGTCAGGCCAACCTAGGCTTGGCCTGAACTACTATCATTTTTAGTCTTATTTAGCATTCTTTAGGCCTAATCTAGCATGGTCCATAGGCCTGTTTAAAACATACTGGGCCTAACCTAGCCCAACCTTTTGCCACCTCTACCCACAAGTGAAGACTTATTTTACTGAATCTTGTTTAGCAAACTTAATGAATGATGTGTATGGCAAACCAATCAAGAGATTTTCTTTCCTTAATGATTTCATCTCCTTTAATGATATGTTGGACCCACAACTTCCAACTCTGTCATTTGACGTATGTTGGGAATGTGTTGTAAGTTTGCTTCGTCTTTTTGTATTTGTTACTATTGAAGCAAAAGCAAAATCACACACCTCTCGCAAGGATTGTGGCGTGGAAGAAGATTAGCTCTCAACAAAGAAGAAGTCATGAAGCTAACCTTTTAAACTAGTACTGGTCAAGTTAAAACGTATAACCTTTCCGGCATGATTACAATGGATTCCGGACCAAGCACATGGGCTGATTTTGGTTCTTTGGTGGCATCACCAAAATAAAGAATCCACGAAATCAGGGGGATCAGAGACATCCTGATTTTGAAGACTGTTTTTCCAATTGAGAAGAGCATGTGCTTCTTCGGTAGAATGAAATGCAAAATTCGAAGGAAAATTCAACACAATTAGAACAAGAAGCAAGTAAGCACAGGACAAAAATCAATTTTCCCAATATGCTATGTTACAGGTTATTGAATCCATTGTTTGTGTGATTTTGCAATGTTCCTTGACCTCAGTGCTATATATTTATAGTGCCCAAATCCTAGACCGTTCTTTTGGGTACTGATGTGCAAACTAAAGAGTAAACAAAGTTCAAAGGAAAAAGAAACCAGGTATGTATTCGATATTGGTAAGGAAGGTCCACAAATGTTACCGAGTGCCTGGAGAAATTACATGAAAAGCACAAATTGATAAGAATGAATTTAAACAAGGAGTAGAAGGGAGAGTATAACAGCAAAACAAATATAAAAGCTAAACCAAAGAACAGGAAAAACAAGTACCACTCAGAATCTGCACATTTGAGCTTATTCATCTAAAAAACTAAAACAACTTAAAACTAACTTAACCAATTCTCATTTCTTGCTTAGCTTCGCCACTACCTTGCCATTCACGTATGTATTGCCTGCATGCATAATTGCACATATCATTCCCTGCTATCTCCCCCTTTAAGGCTCCTTGTCCAATAGGATGAAAGCAGGATAGGTCCTGGAAAAGCACCACTCATTTTCCCAGGTTGCGTCTTCAACTGGTGCACCCACCCATTTACCAAGATTTTGGAATTGGGTTGATATTTTCCCTTCCAAATTACACGATGGTCAGGATAGTTTCGGGTTGTGGAAGGATGGTCGAATCATTCGAAACCAATGGAAGTTGGGTAGAAGTAGGCGTGACTGGCCCCAAATGCTTATGTAACAAACTGACATGGAATACATTGTGGATTTGGGAGCCAGGGGTCAAAGCCAACTGATAAGCCATCGAAGCTACTTTTCCCATGATTTGGTATGGACCAAAGAATCTTGGGGTGAGATTCATGGAGCCACGAAAAGCCACAAAGGTCCGGTGATATGGCAGTAGTTTCATATACACATAATCTTCTACAGCAAAAGTGACTTCCCATCGCTGTTGGTCTGCCTAGAATTTCATTCAATCACGAGCAAGTTAGAGGTTGTGATGCAACTCATGCAGGATGGCATCTTGATCACGCAAGTACTCATCTACTGCTTGCACATGGGAAGTGCCCGGAATATAACTAGGCTTGGAGGCGGAGTTCCATAAACTACCTCAAAGGGTGTCATCTTAGTGGCAAAATGAATGGATGTGTTGTAGTTAAACTCAGCCCAGGGAAGCCATTCCAGGCATTTCTGCAGCTGGTCACCTGCAAAACACCGCAAATATTGTTCCAAATAGCAACTTACAACTTCGGTCTGACCGTTGGTTTGTGGATGGTAACTTGAACTCATGCACAACTTAGTTCCCTGTAACTGGAAAAATGCGCACCAAAAAGAACTGACAAACACTTTGTTCCGGTCACTGACAATAGACGTTGGAATGCCATGGAGACGAACAACATTGATGACAAATGCCTTGGCGACAGCTACTGCATTTGTCGGTGTGTTTCAAGGCCACAAAGTGAGCATATTTCGTCAGTCGATCAACAATTACCATAATGACAGTATTGTCAGTAGAAGATGGTAATCCTTCGATAAAGTCCATCGAGACTCAATCCATATTCTAGTAAGAACTGGCGATGGCTGAGGTAACCCCGCTGGTTGCATATAATCAGTTTTGAACTGCTGGCAAACATCGTATTGCTGCAAAACTTCCTTCACTGTCCGGCGCATCTTAGACCAAAAGAATCTGTGCTTGAGGCATGAGAGAGTTTTATGAGATCCAAAATGCACTCTGATTGCTGAGGAACGACAATCAGCATTATTTGTGGAATTAATGTTGAGGCAGGGCATAGATAAATTTGTCGCGTCTGAACCAAACTCCATCTTGTTGGAACAAATGGTGGCGTTATTGAGAGGAGCTCTTTTCTAGTAAATCTTTGTAGAATAAGTCCTGTTGAACTTCCTCTTGGAGAAATGGCCACCAGTCTGCACGTGAAATAGAAATTGATAAGAACTAAAACTTAACTACAAGTGACAAGGAATCTACACCCTAATTTTTTGGGTCCCCTTTTATACTCGATTTCATAATCATATCCAAGTATCTTTGGCAACCATCGGGTTTGTATTGGTGTGGTAATCCGTTGTTCTAGCAGGTACTTGAGATTTCATCAAATTGATCTTAGCGTTGAAGATTTCAATCTAATACAACCATAATTGGGACTAAGGAAAAATGTCTTCACATCTAGTTTGAAGTTACAAAAATACATACTACTTGCTCAATATTCAACAATTGAACTTCTTATTTGCTCTTTTGGATTGGAAATGATGGCAGCAACTCGAGACATTCTCGACATTTTTCATTCATAGAAAGTAAGTTTACAACTATGCAAAATGTGCCTACATTTGGTTCAACTTTTTTCTCCTTCAACTTGTGAAGAAGTCTCACCGCTTTCGGTATCTCATCATTTTGAAAGAAACCAATCATAAGAGTGTTAAATGTCAACACATTTGGAGCACAACTATTTTCCTCCATCTCTAAGAACAACTCATTTGCCTTTTTTAGTGCTCTTCTTTACAAAGCCCACCAATCATAGTATTATACATTACAACATCTGGCACCAATCCTTCATCACGCAAAGTATGAAATAGCTCCCAGAAACTGTTGAACCTACCCATTTTAGAAAATGCATCAATAAGACAATTGTGCTTTCAATACTACGTTTAAACTTACCATTTCCAAAAGTATGAAATAATTCCTGTCTCTGAAATACAACCATTCTTGCAAAGCCCATCAAATATAATTTAATATGTAATTGAATGACATGGAACTCTATTAAGCTGCATCTCTCCAAACAGATTTCGTGCATGTTGTACCTCACCTATTAGAAAAAGACCAGTTAACAAAGTGTTATATGTGACAACTATTGGCCTAACTTCCTTTAAAATCAGTTCCTTATAAAGATTCATAGCTTCCTCAACTCTTTTGTTCTTGCAATACCAATTGATAAAAGTATCATAGCTAATGAGATCAGGTCTACACCCCTTACTCATCATAGAAACAAAAAGCTCTTTCGCATCATCAATTCTATCTGCCAAGCAAAAAAAAAAAAAAAAAAAAAAAAAAAATTTTNAACAAAAAAAAAAAAAAAAAAAAAAAAAACATTGATCAAAGTAGTATAGTTAATGACATTAGTTCTGTACCCCTTACCGATCAAGGAAACAAAAAGCTTTGTTGCATCAGCAATTGTATCTGCCAAGCAAAAACCATTGACCAAAATAGTATAGCTAATGACAATAGGTCTACACCCTTTACTCCCCATCGAATCAAATAACTTCACCGCATCATCAATTCTACCTCCCAAGCAACAACCATTCATAATTGTATTATAAGTAAACAGATTGGGATCCACACCTATTTGAATCATCAGTTCGAACAACACATTTACTTCGTCCATCTTACCCTTCTTGCATAGCTCATCAATGACCGCATTAAACGTCACCACATCAGGCTCAACACCTTGATCCAACATCTCAATAAACAGATGCTTAGCCTCCACCCAATTACCCGCGCAACACAAACCATGAATGAGGGAGTTATAGGTGACCACATTTGGGTTAATTTTTCTATCCTTCATTTCAAAAAAGAGTTCTTTTGCCTTCTATACTAATCCATCTTCACAAAGGCCGTCAATAATGGTACTATAACCAAAAAAAAAAAAATCTGGCTCATAAATAACACCAAATTCAGCATTTCCATTAGCCATTTCTTGGTGTAACTTAAGAGCTACGTCCGTATTGCCTGTTCTACAAAACCCATTAAGCAAAGTCGCATACGTAATCACACTAGGCCTACAACCAACCGCAAAGCATATTCTTTAACAGAAAACTGGCCTTCAAAATCCTACCCGCTACACACAAACCTTTAATCAAACAACTAAAAGTCACAATATTTGGGCAAAAACCCCATCTCGAAATTGTTCCAAGAACCACAAAACCATCAGAAACCTGACCCACATTGCCAAAGCGGTCCAGCAAAATGTTGAAGGAAATCAGATTTGGCAGAAACCCAATTGAATTGAGCCTCTTGTACGGCACAAGAACGTGATCGTAATGCTTTTGTTTAACAAGGACAAAATGCAAAATGTTGAAAGATGAGATGGGTGGGGTGGGTTGCATACGAGTAACGGAATCAAAGAAGTGAAGCGCTTGATGGAGAGTAAAATTACCCGATTTACAGTCTTGATAGAGACATTTATCAAGTGGGGTGCGCACGGAACTCTTTGGACGTGAGACATTTGAAGATCGTTCTAAAGCCGCTTTTGAAAAGAAAATAAGATTTTGGAATGGAAACCATGGAGAGAGCCAAATCAATAATCAAAATTGAACTGGGCTTTTGTTCGCTTGCCTTCACCTCACTGATAGCTTTGAAAGTCCATGAAGTTGAAGGTCAAAGGGGAAGAATATAATATTTTCTTCCGAATAATTTCAGCAAACCAATACACTATTGGTCATACAAAGAGGGAAAGGCCAAATAAATACAGCGTTGGTTGTAATTACCAAAAAATTATGAATTGATTTGTTATCCAAATTTATATAAATATTTTTGAATATAATATTATTTAAAAAATAGAGTTAGAAAAAAAATTATATATAAATTATATAATAGGACAATTTCAAATAGTATCCTTGTGTTTTAGCTTAATTTCAAGTAGAAAGCAAGTTTACCACTTTCATCAATAAGACTCCTGAGGTTTGCTTTTTTTAATCAACTACTAATTTTAACCCTTAAAAATACATATTTACCCCTGCCGAAATTTTTTTCTTTAATTTTAACACAAAGAAAGAATAAATAAACAAATAAACAAATTATACTCCCATAATAAAAAAATTTCTGCTTATTTTAATTAAAATAAGAAATTTTTTTTCTTAATTTTAAAAAAATTTTAAAGTAAAAATTTCCTTAATTATAACATAAAAAATAATAAATAAAAAATAAAAAATTATACTCTCATAATAAAAAAATTTCTGCTTATTAATAAAATCAATAAGGAAATATGTAGGGACAATATGTATTAAAATTACTACTTTAAAATTTTTTAAAATTAAGGAAAAAAAATTTCAGTAGGGACAAATCTGTATTTTAAGGTTTAAAATTTACACTTGATTAAAAAAAACAAACCTTAGGGGTCTTGTTGATGAAAATGATAAACTTACTTTCTACTTGAGATTATATCAAAACACAAGGGTACTATTTGAAATTGTCCCATTATATAATTATGCTTACTAGTTACTCTATTTGAAGTTCCGAATCATGAGCCCATATGGGGTGTGCAGCCCATCACATTCGTTACAATCGGCTGGCACATAACTCAAAAAGCTTAGTTGAACTGGACATCAAAGGTTAAATTAAGTGGAAGTTGCATGGAAAGCTTATCTTCCAACTTATTGTTTCAAATGGAGCTTTTCGACCATAAAGCAGTAGCTTCGTTCTTCTGCAAAATTGTCAGTATTAGACTCAGCGACATGGGGGTCTATGGAACACTTTCCTTGAAGAATACAGGACTGCAAGAGCTTACACAATCTTGACGTTTCCGGTAATGACCTTTTTGGGCCAATCCCACTTGAACTCTGCCAATAGCTACCTTGCCTTAGAGCACTCGAGCCCTCCAACAATAACTTCTCTGGCCAAAACGGCATCAACCATGGCTCGTCCCAATAATCTGAATACACTTAAACTAAGTTAACAGGTCAAATTCCTTGGCAACTTGGCCAGCTGCTCAAGCCCTTTTCTATGGTTCACAATCTGTTGGTACTTGTAAATGTTATTTGCTTTAGAAAAGTCAAATCGCAATACTTCATGATAATAAACTTGATTGATTACTCTTTGTAAGTACTTTTGGCTTAAGATATTTTTCACAACTAAAAAGAATACAACAAAAATACATTTAACAAGTATGATCCAAGTTACACAAATTAGGAATTTCTCCTTATTTGAACTCTTTACCAAATTTTTATATGATAAAATGTATTTCTTTCAATATATATATATATATTCTAATAATTACCAATAAAATCATCAAAGTTTTTGTTTAGGTAAATTAGAATATCTAATCAAAAGAGAATCATGATCCAGTCTTTATAATGAATATTTTTGGGGGGTTAAATAAAAAATGTCTAAACGCCCTTACAAATTTTTATTCCACAAATACCCTTTATATTTAATTAATAAAAATAACAACCTAAAATACTAATAAATATTAAATAATATAATCTATCTTTTATCATCGGTTCCAGATGTAATAGTCCCTTTTCGACAGCAATGACATGAAGTTAAGAATGAAATATTAGAGAGTGATCATGTTGAAAGGGTACTCAGTGCTTATTTCTGAATTCTATAAATTGATTTCAGCAAAAGAGATCATTTAAGCTAAAAAAGAATAATGTCACAGAAAATCATCAAGGTGAAATATATCTTAAATTGGATTTCGTTTAGCAGAGAAAAAGAAAAGGGGATTGAAGGGCTTCTGTGCGTGAGGGAGTTATCAGAAACACGCTTTTTTTAGTGAGATCTTTTTCCTTATCACTTGCTTTTTTGGTTTTTAACCTGGATAGTAGATCATCGCTGGAAGGTCCAAACTTAACGTATTGTCTTGGTGTGATACTTTTTCGTCCACAAGCTTAAAGGGTTAGCTCCCATCCCAGATTTTGTTCACAATAGAAACGTCCCGTAAGCTTTCAATTATACTTATCTTAAACATCTTAAACCTATAAGGTTTTAGGTTCAAACATTAGGATGCATCCACTGTGAACAAAATCCTATAGGAGCCATTTCTTGAAGTTTGTGGGCTCGAATCAAAAGATTTGGATTACTCAACATTTTTATGATGCACTTTGAAGAAAAAGGACAATCATCTAATTCTATTGACGATGAAGAGTTGATATCTCTGTAAGACGTAGAGAATCAACCAAAACCTGTAATTAATTCTTAGTTAAAAATATGGATTAGTCAAAAGTTGCAAATCTCGTCAATACTCTTATTCTACGGAACCCTCCAATCAGCGGGATCTTCCGAAGTTGAACTCTGTCCATCCTGGAGAACCCCAAAAAAATTACCGAATCAACCTACTAAGTTTGTCAAAGTTCCATGTTATCCTATACAGTGGGTCTTGTAGCAAGGAATCCTTAATAGATCTCAGGCAGTAAATGTATATCGCTCGGATTATTATTGCTAATGCTACAAATACAGTTATAAAAGATATGGGAGGAACTTGTTGAGAATAAGTACAAAAACTTTAGCTAGGATTAAAACCCATCTAAGTTGAATGTAATATGGATCGATCTATTTTAACGGTAATGTATACTGAAATGAACTAAAATTGAAAGATATTAACTTCTTGGGTTTGTCCAGAAGGCCTGTTTCATTGGACCTCTATTATTTCATCTTCACTGCTGCATTCATCTATAGTGATAATCTCATCTTGCACCATAGTCTCAGAAGAAGAAGAAGTACCCGCAAGGCCATATCTGTCCCCAACAGCACTTAGTAATTCATTCACATGAAGCATTGTTGGCCTTTGATCCGGAAAGGGCTGTACACAGTGACAAGCAACTTCAAGAAAATGAAAGATCTCATTGTTGAACCTTCTACCAATTAGAGACTCATCAATGATATCATCATAGAATCTGGCATAGCTTTCTGAAACATGAGTAATGCATTCATTTGAGCTCTCAATTTCACTTGGTTCCTTGCCTGTGATCAGCTCAAGAAGCACTAGTCCAAAGCTGCGGACATCATCCTTGACAAAATCCAATTGCCAAAACTCTCGATTGGCACATAAACTCCCTGTTGAATCACTGCCATCTGGGTTCAAGTACATTGCTTCTCTGAAATTTGATAACTTAGGCTCAAAATTCTGATCAAGTAAGATGCACTTGGAGCATATGTCCAGATGGACAAGTTCAGAATTGAAATGGAGCCAAGCCAAACCTCTCGCTAGGCCAATAGCGATTTTAGCCCTCAAAGGCCATTGCATGTTACTTGACCTACCTTCTGCGGGATGTAGCCAATCATAAAGATTTCCATTTGGCAAATATTAATACGCAAGAACCATTTTCTTCGACTACAAGCAAAAGCCGAGAAGTTGAACTATGTTGTCATGTCCTAATTTAACCAAAGATTTCAATTCAAACAAAAATGGCTCTTCCAAGTAAACAGAGTCATGCGGCTTCTTCACAGCAAGGAACCGTCCATCGGGAAGTAATGCCTTGTACATTTTTCCAATTTGTCCCATACCAATGGCATTAACTTCTCCAAAATTATTGGTTGCGTTACTGATATCTGCTAAACTCATTTTTTGAACCATTTTCTCCAACTTAGAAATCTGTTGAAGGAAGATACTAAGCATTAGTACTGCAACATGAAGTTATTTTACTTACAAGCTTAACTCTAGATGAAGATGCTACTAGTAATAACTGAGGTTAAACCTAGAAACTACAAAAGAGAAGCATACAATTAATATGTTGATAATTAACCAAATGATAGTTATTAGATTTTCACGATTAACTTTTTCAAATGGAAGTCTAATGACTTTCAGTGACCCGTAACATTACTGGTCTAGTAAACTACCATTTCCATGTTAGTGAACATAATCAACTATAATACTTGCAGACCACCAACCGTAACAAAAACTAGAAATGTTATCTCCTCTTATTACCCTTTACTTCTTGTGCCGATATTGTTTTATAAAACTTATATTAACAAGTGAATTGTTAATTCAATTATAAATGATTAAAGTTTTATAAACACAAATCAGCATAAGACGTAGAGCGTGGTATGGAGAGTGTCGCTAGCATCCTCTTACATAAAGAGATGCTAGCTCTTCTATATATGCGTGCACGTAGGCAAAGACTAATACCTCTTTCTGTTTTGTACTCTCGTATAGGTATTGGCCAGATCCCCTATTCTTCCAAATCATGAACATTGTGGTTCTTGTTATTTGAGTATTCCTCTTCACCTTCTTCAAACGTCCCTGGGGCAGACAATAAACCATGAAAACGGTTACAACTGAAACTGAAGAAAACACATAACCAAGGTCGAACCCACGTTTGAATGAGCAGTCAAATTTGCACTTTTTGCAGAGTTTCAGAGGCCCTCCACAAAGTCCCGTGTTATTGGCGTAGCTCTCTTCCATGAAATTTACATTGTCAAATAAAGGCACTGGCCCAGATAACAGATTGCTAGAAACATCAAATTCGAAGAGCTTTTGAAGCTCGCCTAGTTCCCAAGGAATATGACCCGTAAACATATTGTTGTCGAGTGCAAGTTCATTCAGGTTAGTGCAATCAGCTATGGTTGATGGGATCTTACCCGAGAAACGATTATGGGAGAGGATGAGTGTTTGAAGATGCTTTAGCTTTTCAAAGATCTCAGGTGGGATCGGTCCAAAAAGATTTACCTGAAAGGTCCAAATATTCTAATCTCGTGCAATGCTCAATTCCCCGAGGAAACCGCCCAATAAGCCCCATGTACGGGAGTTGAATATTGTGAACCCTGGAAAAATTACTGCCAGAACAAGAGACCCCAACAAAATCACAGAAGAAACCTGGTGTACGGTTGTGAAAGGACCATGTTAATAGATTAAGTGGGTCTTCCAGGGAGTTTTGAATAGATCTGAGGCAGGAAATATCGCTTGAATTTACATTAATTAAGCTGAAAGTACAAGGAAGATACAAGATGAAGGTTTGGAGAATAAGAACAGAAACACTTGGATTAAAAGCCATCTAATTGCAAATATGCATGAACATAGACATCAATAACTTAGGAGTAAGATGCATTACAATGTCTAACAGAAAATATGCGCATAAGATGAGTTAGAGCCCTAAATCTCAAGCTCCAAACTATATATAGGAAAGTGATTTGGAGAACAAGCATAGATAGCCAAGTTCATGGAAAGTAAAGAAGAAAAAAGTAAATGAGAATCCGCGTGGAATTAGATAGGTTAAACAGTCCAAGTCAAGGCGATTTGTCCATTATATATTAGAATTAAAGTAAGAAACTTTGTTTCTGCTGATTGCAATGCCAAGCCACCAGAGAGCAGAAGGGCTGCGAGAGTGCCACAGGCTCAGCCAATAAACCTCGTCCTCAGAGCTACTAAATTAAATTATTGGCTTTTGGTGGATATAAATAGTGGTGTTAACAGGATGAAGAGTCCAATGAAGGCAGGGGAGGACTTGTTTGTTTCTGATTTATTGTCCCACTTTGACTTCAGTGGGACAAAAAGCTACAATATGTGATGAATTAGCACATCTAATATACATGATTTATGGTCTATATTTTGCCAACGACCATAAGCAATATTTTCCCGTTGTATTTACGTTATTCTTTGATTATATATGGTCAAGATTTATTTATTGTTCCCATCCGCGAACGACTTTTGTTGCAGAACTGAGCAGAAGTATTTCCGATTACTTACACTTTGACTATCGATGTAGAAACTGAATACTACTAATAGTCATTCCAATTACAAGGAAATTAGGTATGTGAATTGGATGGTCAAACAATTACCATATTATTTAATGGACGCCTCGAGACTGACCGTGAAAAACATTTTAACTTTCGACTCAGAGCTTCCTATAGTGCTTGCATTATTCAGGGCTTCTTCCCTTGACCCAAAAGGGATTGACTGCCATAGCATCCATGCTGATGAAAAAACATAATTCATAGTTAAATTAATTGAATCAAGAAAAGCTCAAATTAAAAAAAAAAAAATGTCTATAGTTGAAAAGTGGAGTAGCTTTCAGGCATATAGTTGAAGTAAGCAAATGTTTGTGTGTAAAAAAAATGTCTGGAAGTCCTCCGAAACTGGTTTTGGCAGAATCTGGGGATCCAGTCAAACTGTTCCTCTGATTGGACTAAGCCTTGGAATTTCAAGGCATGTACCAGTGACAGAGATAGAGGAAATTGTAAAGATAAAGAAGAAGCCATTAAAACGAAAATGTTGAAGAGTTCATGGCGACGAACTTGACTAAATAATTTGACTTCGATCAATTCAATGGCGCATACATTTATTCTACTATAAATAATTTGTATATTAATTAATTCAGAGAGGTATGTTATGCAATTAATTAAGGGATTATGTTGACTAATTAAGTGAAAAGTCTATTTTAATTTCTTGGTCTTACTCGTTTAGGACGGAGCGATAAATTACTTAAAACATTTCTGAAAAAGGATTTATGGACGGAATTGACAAGTTAACGAGTGGTAAATTGGAAATCATTTTGACTGCCTCTGCCTGCATGCAAGTCTCAATATTAAATAGATAATATTATCTTGATTCATCTGGAATTCTTACCATATCTGAGGATATAGCATCAGATATTGCTAAAACAAATTTGAAAAATTTCAGATTGTTATTGCAAAGCTTACAACACATAATGAACCATTATTAATGGCCTACAAGAAGCTACTATAGCTTGATATGGCAAAATGAATGCATAAGTATAAAGTCTTTGTGCCAAAATGCTCTATTATCATTCACTTGAGGATGTAATAAACTAGAATGGGTATTAACTCAGTAAGTAAACCAATTTCGTATATGACAAGGTAAATATCATTAACACATATTCATATCTCATATATAAACAAAAGTATATTTAAGAGTGTGTCTCACATATATTACAAAAATGTGAAAGCTTTCATAAATATTTGAATACTTATCTTTCGGAATGCCTTCATTCTCTTGCGAAGTAGAACTTATCTTATCACTTAACAATTAACTTAATTGAGGCCATAAAATAACCCGTTAACGATAAATCTTAGGCAAAGAAAGTAAAAGTGAGGCTTTATAAAAATATAACACTTATGCCCAAAGGTAAGAGCCACTCTCTTATTGTGATCATCAATGAGTCCTCTAACATGAATAAATCTACCCTCACATGAATGTAAAGACCATAATAGTCCTAAGAGCCCTTTCTTACGATACAAAAACTTAACACATCTTATACCATTCCCTAAGGAAGGACTTACACAAAAAGTAGCTCAAAATGTCACATAATTCAAAAATGCCTACTAAGCAAATGATATTGCATAAAGAAACTTACATAAGTATCGTTCACAAAAAGTAATGATTAGGGATCATTCTATGCCTATAGTGGGCAATCTCATCGTTAATTTCAACATACATTTATCTTGTTCAAGCCCAAGTTTTGCATACAATAATTCTATCATTAATCATTAGAGTATCACCTGAGATTGTCATTCTATTGACTTCTCCACCCATAAATTTAAGATCACCATTTAGTTCTGTCTTCCAACGACCACCATAATTTACAAGAAAGCAAACTTTCTTTATTATCTTATGAATCAAATATGAAAATATTATATTATACAACAAAACAAAAAGTTTCATACAAAATTTAACCCAAATATGAAATTATATTCTTTAACTATATGACCGTAAGATCTCGATATAGGATCGCATGGGCTACCAATAGGACTGCACGGTCTTGTCTAGTCCAGATTGAAAGACCGTGCAGTCTTGCTATTTTTCCCAAAATTTCTTGGTGTCTTGCGTTTCTTATTTTTTCGGTTCCAATCCTCTTTTAAGTTATATTTTCTTACAAAAATGATCCCATCATTCACTACTACATTATTTCTAACTATTAAATGAGTATTTTCCTCAATTTTTAGACAAGATCTAAAGCAAATAATGGGTTAAAAATTTAGAGCGATGAAAGATTGATTATTACTTTTGAAACTTTAGATAGATGATATTCTTGATTTGCTACTTGATTTACTATTCAGAAACTGTAGATAATGAGAGTGAATGAAGAGAGGTAATGGAGTTGATGGTTGAGGATAACATATATGTATATAAGAAGGGGCATTTCCATTCAATTATGTTTATTTGGAAAGGCAATTCAACAAAAAGGGCCTCCCTCATAACTTGGGGCATTTTGGTTCCATAAACATTCATACTAATACAAAACTTACATGTATAGATACACACATTTCGTACCATATATCATTGTGGGTAAATTATAGTATAGACTTGATGATATTATTGTTGATAACGTCTTGGATCCAACCTCAAAATTGAGAATTTAATAGATATAAAAGAGTTGTTCTATTTAACCCCCACTTTTTGTCTCATTAACTCAATGCTAATTTGATAAGGATAAAATTGTAATAAAAAATCATTTTTTAACTGGTTTTACGAGAAGAATTCTTTTATTCAAGAAAATATGCAATATTATAACAAATATATAAATCCATTTGATTCAATATTTTAAAGATCAGTAATACAATAGGATGGAAAGTCCTACAACAATATATACTTTACCGAGACCTTTCGATAATATTCTTCCATTGATATTGAGGCTCTTCAACCTCCATTAAATTCTCTACTTTATCTTCTTCAAAAATAATATCCAACAAATAGTTTTTAAAACTCCTACAAACATGACTAGAGAGAAATGGAACCCATTTGCGTCAAAGTTATCAGATCTAACAGCAAAGTTTTCAGGGAGGCGTGATGGATCTAGGGATGGGATTGTGGCAGTTGAATTAAATTGAAAAAAAAAATTGATCTAGTGTTTCCAATTTAGTTATTAAATACCCTTATTTATTATATCTTAATAGAATCTTATTTTCATTAAACTTGAAATGGGTCTAATAAGATAAAAATTTAGAGTCAAAATAGAATATCACTCAAAATACAAATAAGATACTTGGGTCTCTTACAAAACCCATTAAGGTAACAGATTTGTATCAAAGAATACCAAGAATACATAGCATGCTGAAAATTACAGAGCCAGGCCCAAAGCTGATCAGGCCCAAATACTAAACCAAGCTACTAGCTACTAAACTGTGTTTTGATAGTCAGCACTAAAAGCAGCTGTTGGGACTAAACAGAAAGCAGCTCCAGCAGCATAGCTATACGATGCTATAGTTTGTTGATTCTCTGTAAGGCAGGTTCACATCATCCAACCTTATCCCAGATCATGGATCCAATGGACTGCGATCAAAGTTTGCAGCAACTTTGCTTACTGATGTTCCATGAACAATAGTTATTATTATGTTGTCATGTTGCTATACTATTTTTAGGAGATTTGTTATTTTGTTGGTTGGATATAATCAATAATTAGTTATTGATTTTATATTATTACTAAACAATTGTTTATCCGAAAACAATCAAGGAATTAAGATAACGTATAATCATATATTTTGAGGGTGCAAGTGCATCCCAATCTCAGAGTTTATGTTCTATTATTTTCTTAGATTTGGATGAAAACCATTAGTAATGTTATAACATATTTGTTCTTAGGTTAGCTTCAACAATTCTTTCTTAAATGCACATAATACTTGAAACAAAAAGAAAGCTCCAAAAAATAGATAATAAAAAGTAAATTTCACATGTTTTCATGTTTGAAAGTACATAAGCGACCTCCAACATTTTTGGGTGGCCAACTAGAAGCCAATATGCCATGATATGACTAATGGAAGACATGATTCAGCTGCGTAATTGTTGAGAAACAATCTTCATGGTTGGCCTTGATTGTGGACTCACATTTAAGCATAAAAAAGCAACCTCCACGATGGATACCAGATCTCCCTCAACATCAAGCGAGGGAGTTGGAAGTCGAGGATCCCACATATCATTAAGAAAAACATTCATGTTGGATGATAGAGATGGAATTAATGAGGAAAGAAAATCTTTTGGATGATTTCCCTTGATCACTTCCAATGCTAACACTCCAAAGCTATACACATCACTCTTTTCAGTGGTCTTCACTGTGTAAGCAAGCTCTGCCAAGTGAAAGAGTTAACTTGATTACATAGCATCCATATGTTTATGTTTCTAATAAAGATGACAAAAAAATATTAAATGGATTACATACCTGGTGCAACATATCCGTATGTGCCTGCAAGTTCAGTCTTTTTGCAAGAGTCTTGATCAAGAAATATAGCCGTTCCAAAATCAGAAACATGAGCTTCGTATTCCAAATCCAACAATACATTCTTGCTTGATATGTCTCGATGGACAATTGGGGGGAAGCAATCATGGTGCATGTAAGATAGGGCATGAGCTACACCTTTTACAACATTCATTCTCTTACTCCAGTCCAATTCTTTTGCTGTTGATTCATTGCTCAAGATTGTGGCCAAGCTACCCCTATGAAGGTATTCGTAAATTAAAAATGAGTGTAGAGCATTTGAACAAAAACCATAAAGTTTCACAATATTTCGATGTCTTATTTCTGTCAGTGTCTTTATTTCATTTAAGAATCCATTACCATCAGTCATCTCTAATGAGTGAAATTTCTTAACTGCCACAATATCCCCAGACAAAAGCTCTACCTTGTAGACACTTCCGTATCCTCCTTTTCCAATGCAATACATGGTATCAAAATTATTTGTTGCTCTTATGATTTCCTCATATATAATATTTCCGTCAAAATTTAATATTGAAAGGAGTCCTTGAGTGTTAACACTGCTTTGCTGCTTCCCCAAGTCTCTCTTCTGTCTATCCAAATTAAAGAATACTCCAATCAACATAATTGAAAGCGCCAGTGATCCTAAAAGAGAGCACAAAATAGCCAAAGTTTTCCAAAATGCATGTTTATGTGACTTGACTGCTTCACAAGATGGTAGGCCACTAACATCTCCACATAATCCCTTGTTCCCCAGTAATGCTTCCATGGGAGCATTTTGAAATGCTCTGATGTTAGGAATTGAGCCCCTCAACTCATTGTAGGATATGTCAATGCTTAACAGGCCATGCATTCCTTCAAAACAAAGTGGAATTAAACCAGATAGCTTATTATGGGAGAGATTCAACTTCTCCAAGCTCTCTAATTTACATATTTCAGATGGTATTTCTCCTCTAAGCAAGTTATGACTCAAATCCAGTTCTGTTAATTGAACTAAATTCCCCAAGTGAGTTGGAATTTCTTCGCTAAATTGGTTGTTCCTCAAGTTCAAGTAATGCACTTTCAACAAGTTCCCTAAACCTTTTGGGATTGACTTGTTCAATCTATTTGAGGATAAATCCAAGTACTCAAGATCAGTTAGTAAGCCAAGTTCTAGAGGAATACCACCAGAAAGTTTATTCCCATTCAAAATCAATTTGTTGAGAAAAGTCAACTTTTGAAGCTCCATTGGAATCTCCCCAACTAAATGATTTGAAGAAAGATCAAGTTCATGTAATTGAGATAAGTTTCCAATCTCATGCGATAATGTCCCAGTGACATTATTCCCCGTGATATTTAGAGTGCCCAATTGTTGATACTTTCCCCAATTAGATGAGATTTTTCCATAAAATTTATTGTGACTAAGATCTAGGAAATTTAATTTTGTACATATGTCAAAAACGTCAGAAATGTTTCCCGTAAGTTGGTTATGTTCTAGGCGAGCTCTGACTAGTCTTGTACAATTGCTCAAGCTTTGAGGAATTGGGCCAAGAAAATAGTTATCACCTACAGTGAATTTCTCAAGTTTTCCACCTTGACAAATATTGTGAGGTAAATAACCTGTGAACTTGTTATTGTCTAGAGCCAACAAAATCAACTCCTTGAGATTGAAAATTTCATAAGGAATTGAATCAGAGAACTTGTTGTTGTACAAGTACAAATATTTCAAGTGACTAACATTACCAATTGAAGGGGGCACAAAACCACTAAGTTGATTTTCATTTAAACCTAAATTAGAAAGCAACTTCAAGTTTCCTATCTCCTTGGTAATAGAACCAGAAAGGTTGTTTTGATACAGATGTATAAACTCTAAGTTACTCAAATTACCAATAAAATGAGAAAGAAAACCATTGAGTTGATTTTCCGCCAAGTCCAGAATAAAAAGGGATTTTAAATTTCTCATTTCTATAGGTAAAGAACCTTTAAGATTGTTCGTATAGAGTTCCAAAGTTTCTAAGCGACTCAGATTGCCAATAGAAGGAGGAATAAAACCACTAAGTTGATTTATGCTCAATGCTATATCAATAAGAGATTTTAAGTTTCCTATACCACGAGGAATAGAACCAGTAAGTCTATTGCCATCGAGGTACAAAGTTTTCAAATTACTCGCATTTCCCAAAGAATTGGGAATTGAACCATCCAAATGGTTATTAAACAAGATAAGCCTATTAAGGAAACTTAACTGGCCTACTTCAAGTGGTATTTTCCCTGACAACAAATTCCCTGACAAATCAAGGTGCCTTATTTTGGAGAGATTACCAATTTGAGGCGAGATGATACCGAAGAGTTTATTGGAGCTTAGGTCAAGATATGCAAGATGGGGAAGCAAGGAGAATGAGAAGTCATGAAGCGTACCTTTCAAACTTGTACGTGTCAGGTTAATGCTAGTGACACTTCCGGCATGGTTGCAATAAATACCAAACCATGAACATGGACTCATTTTGGTGTTTTGATGACTAGAAATATTGGTGGCATTAACTGGAAAAAGAGTCCATGAAGGCAGGGGATCAAAACCTGTTTGATTTTGGAGGCTAGTTTTCCATTTGAGAAGAGCATGTGCTTCTTCAGTGGAATTAAATGCAACATTAACAGAAAAATTCAACGAAAGAAGTAGAACGAGGAAACCAATTGAGAATGCTATACTCAATTTAGCGGATCCCATTGGTTTTGTTAATTTCTTGTGTACTTCAGAATTGAACTTAATATATATAGAATGGAAGGTCCAACTTACGAGACCAGAAGGCTTGAAAACTGTACTATTGCGAGCTTGCTTTTTTGTTGAGAAATGCAAGTGGAAAGGTATTTTCTTCCATGAACGAGTAAAATCTAGAAATAAGAAAACACAAAAGAAAAAAAAAATCAATGTGGCCCAAAGCACAATCTACTTTTTTTTTTTTTTGGACAATAACTTCCAAAAGAATTTGATTCAATATGAAAGGACCACCATTATCACATATTCAATATAAGTGGTGCTATTTTGCTTCCACTCATAGGACCACTCTCGTTATAACACAAAAGATTCCAATTCTTCTTGAATAAATTGATTTTTGGATACTATAAGGACTTTACGTATTTAACTTTTCTCGCATATTCTTAATTTAACTTTCCAAAATCAACCTCATTATAGGGTTTAAATTCCCAATTATGTTGACCTTATATCAAAAGGTCAAGCTTTCCAGTTACGTGTAAAATTGGACTGTAGATTCCTATTGGATTGCTTTATGGTTAAGTGTAGAATTGGACTATAGATTCCTGTTGAACTCATATCAAAAGGCATTTAAACTCATATCAAAAGGCCAAGATTTCTGGATACGTGTAAAATTTGACTATAGATTCCTGTTGAATGGCTTTCTGGTTACGTGTACAATATGACCATACTTTCTTGCTGGGGAAATGACAATAACCCCCCAATTAAATTTGAAGAAAACACTTAACCCCACAATTTTACTAAACTAACACTTACCCCCCAAATACCCCTAAAAAACTAACACTTACCCCCCAAATA
>JANKKB010029817.1:4829-31882 GCA_026225775.1 Bursera palmeri | reverse complement strand
TGTTAAGGACCAAGGCCAGTGTGGTAAGTGAATCAACTTTCCCTAGTTCTGCAACTATATATAGTTTTCGCTCCCACATTTTAGTTTTTCTAACTTGATTTCGTTACAGGATGTTGCTGGGCATTTGCAGCCGTGGCAGCCGTGGAAGGGCTTACCAAGATCAAAACTGGTAAATTGGTTTCACTTTCAGAGCAACAATTGTTAGACTGTTCGACAAATGGTAACAATGGATGCAATGGTGGTATAATGGAATATGCCTACGAGTATATACAAGAGAAAGGTCTCACAACAGAAACGAGTTACGCGTATCAGGAAACGGAAGGCATTTGTGACGATGCGAATGCAGTCAAAGCTGCCGAAATTCGTAGTTATGAAGAAGTACCAGCCAATGACGAGGAGGCATTACTAAAGGCTGTAAGCCAGCAACCAGTCTAAGTTGCTATTGAAGGTAGTGGAAGTGCGTTCATGTATTATAAAGGCGGAATTTTCAGTGGACCTTGTGGGACTTCCCTCAACCACGCTGTTACTATAGTTGGGTATGGAACTGAGGACCGAACCAAGTACTGGTTAATTAAGAATTCATGGGGTGAGAATTGGGGGGAGAATGGGTTCATGAAAATTCAGAGAGAGGTGGCTGATGCACCCGAAGGACTCTGTGGATCACTCAATTGACTTCATCAAATTCAGGGGAAGCCTTATTATTCCGCATTTATGTATCCGCCTATATTTATACCTAGAGATTACAAGTGCCTTCAAACTTACATACACAATTAGCAGTTAACAGACCCGAAATAATCCTTGTGGAAATGATCTACTATGTATAGCATCCAGAAGCCCTTTATCATGCCACGTTACTGTCAAATTAATTTATCAATACTTAATAACCAGAAGTAAACAAGAGTTAGAGGCCAACGCCCGAACAATCACAGCCAACCACGACAGAAGTGATTGCTCTCAGCCTGTAGATTAAAAACATGACTACAATAGCGTAGTCAGAAAATTATTAATTTTCTATTAATTGGGCTAAACAAAATTTAAAAATATTGAGATAATTTTAAGTTATAAATCATGTTCATAGTATAATGGAACACACAATTTGCTCTTGATTAATTATCACGGTTTTTAACGATTTGAAAAAGAGTTTTTTTTTTTAAATATTATTATTTAGATGATTGAATATAATTTTACATTAGTTATGGTTCAAAGAAAAAGGTTTATTTCATATTTGCAATTCAACACAATTGAAATATGTGGAGTAAAAAATCTTTCTTAAATTGTTTAAAAAATTATTTTATCAACAAATTAATGATTTTTTTAGTTTTTAATGATAACTTCTCTCCCCTTTTTTTTTTTAATTTTCTACCAATTATACCATAAATTAATTGCATATAAAACTAATATTTCTCAAAAAATATTCATCAACCAGCGGCTTCTTCTCATTCCGTGACTGAATTATTTCCAAATAGCAAGAATTGGAGAGAGAAAGGAGCTGTCACTCGTGTCAAGAACCAAGGCAAATGCGGCAAATTACATGAAACAATGAACAACCACGTACGTCGTTAACTTGTTTTCAAGTATAGTTGATTTCGGAAATAAAATCGAATTATATGTAGGATCTTGCTTGACATTTGCAGCCGTGGGAGCTTTGGAAGGGAGTACAAGATCAGAAGCGGTAAGTTGATTTCACTTTCAGAAGAACAACTAGTGGACTCCATTTCTGGTCGCCTGAACGCAAAAAGGGGCAGCGCCAGCGGTGCAAGTTACCATACCTTCACAGCGAAGGAAATTGTAGGAGACCGTTAAGCATTCGTGGAGTTTTGGGGCGAGAAAGTTTACTTGAGGATCAAGAGAGATCATTTAATTGAGGATCAAGAGAGATCATTTAATACACCTGAAGGCGAGTGTGGCATTGCCATGTTCCTTTCAATTAGAAAATTCATGAGAAAATAACATTCAAAATATATTATTAAAAAACATTCAAACAATAAAAAGGTATGCATTTCTAGGTTCTATTATTGGTTTAATTGGATTTTTTTTTTCTTTAATTCTTCCACATCAGTTTGTCATCTTATAGAGGAAAGTGATGTGGTGAGATGAAGATGAGAGTATGGTTGTGCTTATCAATAGTCGAATGGTGCCTGTGTCTTCTCATCAAATAAATAGAGACCCAAATCTTTCTACACAAGCAAAAACTGCCACATCTATGCTCCACTCACTCCGCGACGCCTTCAACAAATACGGACAAATCAATTGAACAAATTTGAAGAAATCTGAGAGAATTGCGGTGATGCTTCGTTGAATAAAAAACATTTTTGTCTAAATCAGTAAGAGAGAATACGGTAAGAGAACCGATTGAGAATAAAATAAGTTTTCTAGCATGGCTGTGCAATTAAACTAGAGTGAAACAAATTGGCATTATGAAAGGTGTAAAGAGTAATCTTTTTATCTTAAAATTTTAAAGATTAGTTTTAATTAATTGGGTGTTCACAGTACTTATTTTGATGCAAATAATTTCGCTTTTAATTAAGTATTTCAAAGGAAGGGAGAAGGATAAAGATGTAAATGTCAGATCTTTTATGTATTACCCAATAAATGGTTGGATTTTTTTAGTAATGCATTCATTAAATTTTTTAATAAAAATGATATATTACACGTTAATCACTCTGCTGGTCCTATGCCCAATTTTCTGAATTGTCTACTAGACTACCTAAACACTCACTGGATGTTAACTTATTTAATCATCGCTTGTTTTGTAAAGAATAAAATGCAATATAGTTTTACGTGTGTATGTATGTAGGATATATTACATTTAGTATTTAGCCAAGTGAGCACTGAGAGACCAAAATTTACCCAATTTTTTCAAAAATGACACCTTTATTTATAGTGATTGTTGTTGCAGGAAAATTGTACAACCAAGATCAACATATGTCCAAAATTGAACGAGTATCAATAATAACAAATACAAGAATACCCTTAACAAAGATTCCAATTAAAATAGAAAACTCTTCTCAATACTCAGTAAGTAAATCCCCGAAGAACTACACAAACAACCAACAAAATGGACTAAAAAATTAAAAGCTAAAGAAAACCTCCTCGCGATGTTTAAAGATGTAGCTCAATGGTAACTCCAAATTTTATCCGAAACAGAAAGTCCTTCTCAGTTGATGGTGGTTGTTGAACAATAGCAAAAAAATCCTTGAATAGCGTACTTCCCTATTAAAAAACAACACAAATATCAGTGGACATCAAATTTTCACGAGTATTTAACCCTATAGTTTGATGAAGAAAAGTGTATAAAAAAAGTGTTTTGGATGAAATAGTAACCACGATTAGGTGAATAGTGATTTATACAATGAACAGTGGAAATGAAGCTCAAAGTTGACTTTCAACTTCATTTATAGATTCAGGATAGAGAGGAATAAACGATTTGTAACTTCAACTATACATTTAGTTATTGGTTAATTGATATACGTCTTCAATCGTAATCATTCACTAAATATCAAGTGTTTAATCTTTTCAAGCTACGTGTACTTCTAAAATTTTTCGAAGTGTCACGCATTTAGGATCTTGAGTAATGAGAAGTCGTCTGGCTTCTGCCAGATGACATGTGATCCATGAAATAGGTATGGAGACACAATCATTTATGATTCCAACTCAGGGGTTACTTGGCTTGGTGGTTGATGTAATGAGATTCAGGAACATACTAGCTTCACATAAACCAAGCATGATCCAAGTACGGAACCCACGCTAAAAAAGAAGAAGGATTAATTGCTCTTTTTTTGTAGTGGTCATGATTTACTGGTTACCGTCATCATTATATATAAGAAGGTCAGTGAACAATAGGGATGGAAAATGGCCAGAGCCGGGCCCGGAAGGGGAATTCCTTGGAATTTCAGGGAGTGAGCGAGGGCTAGGACTGAAATTTTCTCCTTGGCCACCAGTAAAATACCCGGAATTAATTTTAATTCAATTATTTCTATATTAATATATATATATAATTATGGACCAAATTTAATAAAAYAAATAAATAACTTCCATATTTAAGTTGATTTTATTTATTCTTATCATAACTAATGTGATTTAATTTATGCAATTTACTTATGTATAATTACCTTAATTGAAGATAATCTAATCCAAAATAAAACTTATGAACCTTTTATTACTTATTTGATTGATTAGTAATTCAATTCTAAATAAAAACTTATATACTATATAGTTTACTTGATTAAATTAAATAAAAAACTTCTATATATAGTTTGATTGAACATATTACATATAACTAACTTAATGGAAGTCAATCTAATCTAATCTTAAATAAACCTTCTAAACTTTAATAGTTGTTTTAATTGATTAGTAATTCATTTTTTTCAAATAAAAAAGCTTTCTATATACAAATTTAATTGATTAGTGATTCAATCCTAAAAAAGAAATTTTTATATGTAGTTCAATTGATAAGGAACCAAATTAATAAACTTCCGTATGTATGTTTGGTTGATTACAGATCAAATTAATATAATATATAAACCAAAAAGGGAATTGACCAACTATAATTACCTTATTTAACATGTTAAACGAGCTTTCAAAAAAAAATAGAAAATCAATTTGAATTTGATACGTTTAACAAAGACGAAGTCAATAAATTAGTACAAACCAAAATAAATAAATAAATAAAGAAATAAAAAATCCGGTCAAGCCAAGCCACCGAACACTAGCAGAGAAATTAGAGAATAAACACGGTGAATTTGATTGTGTGAGGGGGCGGGAACCTAATCAAAAACCGGTCAAGTCAAGCCACCTGTGTCACCTAACCGTAGAAGAGGAAATTAGAGAATAAACATGGTAATTTTGATTGGATGGGGCGGCACGAACCTAATATAAAATAGGTCAAGTCAAGCCGCCTGTCTCACCGAACACTCAAAGAGAAATTAGAGAACAAACATGAAAAATCTGATTATAAAAGGCCGCTCGAACCTGGACATTGAGTAAAAGAGGTAAACAATCAACCACCCAGCAACAACAAATATGCTGGAAGGAATGAAACTCAATTAAATAGATATAATTTTTAAAGTGCATTCCCTAGCTCCACATTTTTGATAATTAAAGCAATCAATGTAAAAACATTAGGAAAAGTTAGAGAGGTTTTGTTACAATTGAATACCCTATTAATTTTTACAGTACTAGACACTAATATTTAATGTTATTTTTGCCAAAATATATTCAAAAATCTCATCCAAAATGGTGGTTCAAGTGACTGGCTTTAGTATATCATTTACTTCGTAATCCCAAATTATTTATGTCAATCATTTTAGGAAGAGTAACATCACTCATTTTTTATCCAAATTTAAATCAACTATTTAGGATGAGATTTTGGATATGTTTTGAGAAGAATAACAACACCCGTTTCTTTATTTAAATTTGTGATTTATATTCACTTCGATTAATAATTAAGTTTCATGATAACAGTTATAGAAATAATCTATTGTTTAAAATATATAGATAACTTTTATTAGTAGAGATGATTTATCATATTATCAATCAACGTTATCATCTATTAAAGAATTATAATATATGTATATATAATTAATTTTATTAAATTATTAAAAGAAATTATGAGAAATGATCAAAATTGAAATAAATTTTTGAAAAATAATTATATTTCTTAAAAATTTTGTATAGTCGTTGAGCACTAATGTAAGACAGTAAAAAAACACGGTTGTAATTATCGATTTTGACAAACTATCAAATCGTGAAATAATGATCATAACATAAAAAAATATATTAAAATATGATTATTTTTAAAAATCCACTTTTTATGTTATTATAATTACCCAATTATCAATTACTATAATGGTATCAACTTGAATTTGATGCATAATAAAAGTGATTTAAGCGACTTTTTACTGATAACAATTAACAGGAATTAAGTTACTTCCAGCTGGATCTCACCTTTCCCCCACCATTTTTCTAAAAAACCCTAATCAAGTCATAGTCGGGGACCATTGGGTATTGGACACAGTTAATCATCGTAAATCCAAGGCTAAAAAGCTATTAACCAGCGATGTTGATGTCATCTAAAAATTTTTGAGTATAATATCACTAAAACAAATAAATAAGTTAATTTCATATTAATGTAAACAATTTATAAATACTTTTATGCATTTCTCTGCATATATATTCTCATGAATAGTTGCAAATAATTTCTCTGCATTTCTTTAAACATGAAATGGAGATGGGATGTAAATTTCTTACTTTCCTAATTATTTTTGTGAAGTGAAGCAATTAAGTTGAGAGTAAGAAGAAAGCTGGAAAATTAATAAAAAATTTTTTGTTAATTATTCTATGTTGGAGATTAGCAAGTTATCATATATTGATTTGATACAAATACGATAAATAAGTACAAGTTGCTACTCTTACTTATAAGTTTTTTTATTACTAACTATTACGTAGAAGCTTATGTGTCATAAAATGATTCAATGAATATATAAAATAACTCATTTAATGCGCGAGACAATAATGTGTCAACAAAAGAACTAATACAACATAATCGACCACACTCTGAACAAAGTTGACTTGTTATTAATAAGAGCGGGAAGAACCAAGTTGCACCAAAAACCTTCTTAAAAATGAAAAACACAGTGGTGTACTCTTCCATCTCATTGATGACAATACAATTAATATATACGCAAAACCAAAGCACACGATGTCCTTGACTTACTTCTGTCATTTAATTTTTCGGCTTATTTTCTGGAGTTTATTCACACTTTACCAGTTCAGATATTCTCGCAAGCAAGGCAGTTAGGAAAGCCACGCGTGGGCTTCTTGCTCTATTCTTTAGTAGCAAATGCCATGTCCGCGTTAGTTGATTAATGAATGTTCAGGTTAATCACTCAAATATCGTTTCTTATGTGCTTACATAACTTTACGGTGTCTTTCATTTTCTCTATCTGAAGTTGATAATTTGATCGCATTCCCATAGAAACCGGTTTTATGCCCAAGGTCAGACCGTTTAACACCTTTCAGCCACGTTTAAGCATGAGTAGCTAGAAATTATTTCTAAAGAGACGAAAGAAAATCAAAGCAATCGTTTATCGAGATTTTAGTACTGGGGCAAAATATTCAATGCATTTGATTATTTTTGTTAAAGATTTTGATAAAATAGTAGTGATTATCACAATCTCCAGTATTAACTTACAACCAACAAAATCTAGCATGTATCTTTAATTTACAACCAGAAGTTTGTTCTATTTTTTATGTCGGCCTACGTTGATATTTGAGAATCTAGCATATATTTTTAAGAGTAGTGCTATTTTCAGCAATCCTTGTCCGCTAATTAAGTAGGCCCCATCTCTGAAATTTAGGAGGATAAAATTAAAAAAATTGAAAAATTATCTCATTTCTTTTTATTTTTGTACCCATCAAGAATTTGAAACATCGTCGTTTTTCTATTCTCTCCCACGTGCAAAATCCTATGCCTGTTAAAATAGTGTTTTTATTCATGAACACACTTGACTTTTCAACTTTCTTTGCTTCATTTTCCATTGCAGTACGATTTTCCAATGAAGAACTTTCATCTTCCAATCTCTCTCTCACAAGCATCACTTTTCCAACCACCCATCATACCAATCATCTTCTAAACACCCTTAGGAATATTATCAGTCAACCCATCATCAAAATCAACTTAAAAAAACCCACCCATCAAGATGATCATCATATTCTAAACCCCATTCATCTTTAAAAGGGAAATTGATCTAACAAGCAAAAATCAACTTGAAAATCACACCTATTCCGTAATTTACTAAAACTTCTTCTTCAAGCAATTTTGTTAATATAAAAAAACATGAAGACACAAATCAGTATCAAAAGTTTATAGATCCTTTAAGAGAATAGAACATGAATGTAAGTTTTGTTGTTTTAAAGTTTTGATGGATTATGAAAAGCAGAGGGGAGCAATATGAACCCCTAAAAACACTCTAAATATCCTATTTCTCTAAGCACCTTTTATCTGAATTTAAAAATTTTAAATCTACCTATACATCGATTTTGTTACTTTATATACCCTTAAATAACTAAATAAGTACGAAAGTTATTTTTTTATGAAAAATAATGCCAGAAATTTTGTAAAAACGCCTGATTAATAATCAACTTGTTTTCTTCGTTGTTCCCAGAAAATCAGTCTCAGTATAGATCTTCTACAAATACTCAAACTCAATTTTTTATTCTTACATCAAGATAAAATTTTGAAAAATATATTTTTTCTCTTCAATGAAATCTCAATCTATTTTTTCTCCAAAGCCCATAACAAAAACTATATGATGAGTAACTAGAAAAGTTTTTCAAGAGAAGATATTCTTAATTTAGTGTTTGTTTGGTTATCAAGAAAATAAAAGAAAGATTAACAAGAAACAACCTTGGTAATTGATATATAATTAAAATTAGTGTACAACTATACTCTAGAAGTTAAAAACTTGTGAATGGTGATATAAAAATGAGAAATATTCAGAAATCGATAAATTTGATAATTGATAGAAGTTAAAAACTTGTGAATGGTGATATAAAAATGAGATATATTCACAAATCAAAAACTTGTGAATGGTGATATAAAAATGAGATATCTTCATAAATCAACAGATTTGATAATTGATATGACAAATTAAAAAAATAAAATTAGAGATTTAGTACGATAAGAGATTTAGTAGGAATGATAATTTGAGGCGTTAAGAGTGATTTTTGGGGGGTGTTTAGAGTATTTTTGGGGTCCATATAGCCCCACCTGAAAAGAAATGGGATCATCTTTCTTAATTATTTACTTACGATTTTACTCTTCTAAATCTAAGAGCCGAGAAATAGAGGCGATTTAGTTAATAAATGGAGTGCAAATAACAGAACTCTATGATCTCGGAGGATGAACTTAGAAACTTTTAGTTCTGATACAATGTTAAATGACTACCTAACCTTAAAGTTTAAGTTATCATGTCTTTGAACATTGAATTTGGAGTAAATGCCATTGTTACACGAGTTGATTAACTAATGTTCAGGTTAATCAATTAAGTATCGTTTCTTATGTGCTTATATAACTTTCTGCTGTATATTCTCAACCTAAAGTTAATAATCTAATCGCATTCCCACAAAAACCCGTTTTGTGCCCATGGTCGAACCGTTTTACACCTTCCAGCCACGTTTAAGACATTACTAGCTAGAAATTTAAAAAAAAGAACAGAAATTCAACGCAAAGATTTGTCAAGATTCTAGTGGTGCAAAATATGCTACGAATTGGGTGATTATTGTGAAGGATTATGATAAAAATAGTAATAATAATCGCAATCTCCAGTAGTAATTTACAAGCAGCATAAGCTAGCATATATCTTAAATTCTGATTTCGGAGCAAGGGGGAAGTCGAACAAGGCCATGAGGTAGTCATTTTGTTCTCATCTTTAAGCAGCATATGTCTTAATTGAAGGCTAATCCTATAAAGAAAAGATTGCTCTAGAAGAATAAGCTGTCCACGGCCTCAAAAGTAGTTTCAAAACCACTTCTCTAATCAATCACATTTTTTATATTTTTAAAAATTAAAACATGTTTCTAATGTTATAAATAACTCTGATATATGTCCAATACAAATGTAATAGATTAATACTTAATTACAAGAAATATTAATTACATGTTGAATAGAAATTTAAACAATAGTATAAGAAAATGTGTATGAAAAGTATTTTAAAATATATAAGAAATTGTTACTGTAGAACCCTTGCTATATTACTCAGAGAAACGACCACCCAATAAAAGCCTCCAAGTTGCAAACGAACATATATATATAAAATAATAATTAATTTAATTTGGTTCAATAATGTCGTCTAACATGCAAGAAAGTGGGATCCTTCCCAGAATGGACGTCAGACTTAGGAGGCTATATAAAGAGAACAACTGCAGTTTGATCTTCACAAGCTTAACAATTCAGCAAAAGCCATTGTTGCATTAACAACTTTGTTAAGCAAAAGCTACTGTTACATTACAACTTAATCAGTGAGTTAACAATGGCTTTAAGAAATATCAGTATTTCGCTACTAATCATATTGGCCACTTGCGCATCATCTGCCATGTCCCGCACGTTGTATGACGTTTCCATTGCAGCGAGACAGAGGCAATGGATGGTTCAGCATGCCCGCACTTATAGGGACCAGGCAGAGGAGGAAAGGCGATTCAAGATTTTCAAGGAAAATCTTGAATTTATTGAAAAATTCAATAAGGAGGGGAACCGGACATACACGTTAGGCATCAATGAGTTTGCAGACTTAACTAAGGAAGAGTTCGTTGCTTCACATACTGGATACCAGATGCCCACCCAGCCACGATCATCTCCAACATCGTTCAAGTTGGATAGCCTGACTGAAGTTTCAGACAGCGTCGACTGGAGAGAGCGTGGAGCTGTCACTCGTGTTAAGCACCAAGGCCAGTGTGGTAAGTGAATCAACTGTCCCTAACTGTGCAAGTATAGTTTTCCTTCCTACATTTTGGTTTTCCTAACTAGATTTCTATATAGGATCTTGCTGGGCATTTGCAGCCGTGGCGGCCGTCGAAGGGCTTAACAAGATCACAACTGGTAACTTGATTTCACTTTCGGAGAAACAGTTATTAGACTGTTCCACAAATGGTAACCATGGATGCGGTGGTGGAACAATGGAATATGCCTATGAATACATACAAACCAGAGGACTCACAACAGACGAGAATTACGCGTACGAGGCAATGGAAGGTTATTGCGACGAAGCGAAGGAAGGCGTCCAAGAAGCCCATATTAGTGGTTATGAGGAACTACCAGCCAATGATGAGGAGGCATTACTAAAGGCTGTAAGCCTGCAACCAGTCTCAGTTGGTATTGAAGGCAGTGGAAATGCGTTCATGTTATACAAAGGCGGAATTTTCAATGGACCTTGTGGGACCTCCCTCGATCACGCTGTTACTATAGTTGGGTATGGAACAAGTGAAGACGGAACCAAGTACTGGTTAATTAAGAATTCATGGGGTGAGAATTGGGGTGAGAATGGGTACATGAGGATTCAGAGAGATGTGGCGGAAGCACCCCAAGGAATCTGTGGTCTTGCCAGTAGACCTTCCTATCCGGTTGCATAATTCGTTCTACGGGCACCCGGGCTTTTAACTTCAACAAATAAGCACCGTTTCTCTTCTTTATTACATTTTTACCATGTCATCAAATGTATTTCTTTTTCCTTTATCTAATTGGCTCATAAAAAGTTCCGTGTCAGTACAGCTTGTTTACGTCAAAGTGCTGAAATTGTAATACAATTCCGGGACCAACTACCAGACGCTGAAAGCTGATTGTATGGTTTTGTTGTATTGCATCAGTATTAACAGATGCCTATTTTGTTATTCAATTCCTCATTTACCACAAAATTACTAAGTTCAATTCCTCATTTACGCTTCACATTCTTGTATCCAAATTTGCAATTTAACTGCCTATGCATGTTTAAGAATGTAACTCGAAATAAGAACAGTTTGTCTAATTGACTTTTATGTGGCCCTAATAACTAACAACCAGAAAGCTATAGAATACAGCATTCAAAGTACAGCCTTCCATGTACCGTACCAGAACAACACATTAATTTATACATGCTAAAGCAATTTTATGCGGAAATCCTTTGTAGAAGAGTAAAAGATGGACCTTAGTAGCTCCAATTGAATTATAGAACCATTATTGAGAAAGAAAATTTTTGTAAAAAGATGAATATTAAGATTCATTGGCTTTTTCAATTGCATAATAAGATAGAAGGACGAGACCATGAAGAACATCCAATTGGCATCAAATTCAGGGAAAGCCTTTTTATTCTGCATACATGTATCCAGCTAATTCCCATTGCCATGTTTGCTTCCTTTCCGATGACATAATTGAGTATTATCAAGGGAGGGAGGGAGGGAGGGAGGAGGACTTTGAAGCTGGCTTTAAGTTTAACTCTTCATCGATAACTACTACTGTATGTTTTCTTCTTTCTAGCTATCATTAGTGTGATAAATATATGGCTCTATAAATGTCAGATCATTATCTATTACCCAATAAATGGTTCGGTTTTTTTAATAAAAATGATAAATTCCACTTTCTGCCTCTGCTGCTCTTGTGCCCAACTTTTTGATGAACTCAATATCCATTAATTAGAGGGTCTTGAGGAACACAATATACTTACTTGGTTACCCATCTTTGCTTCAAAACAAAGAAAAGTAGAACAAAAGATTTAAGTAAAAAACATGTAGAACACACTTTTCATGAAATCTTAAAAAAACAAAAAAATCATGTTCTCTCACTTTACCCACCTTTTCTTACTAAACGCAGCCTTCTCTATTCTTTTTTCTTTATTATTATTATTTCATTTTATTATTTAATTATAAAGTATGTTATTTTTAAATATTACATTTTAATTATTCTATAATATTTTTAAAAAAATCTGAATTTTATTATTATTATTTTCAACTATCATTTATTTTAAAATAAAAATATATATAATAAATAACCCACTATRTTTTTCATTCTTTGAAAACGTGTAAAAGAATCTTCTATTTTTATTTTGATATAAAATTTTTTTTTGAATAACTATTTTTTATGTTTTTCTTATCCTAATTTTCAATTGGATGTCTCTAAAATGTATTAAACACATTTGGATTAGTGTTCTTGTTTGAAAACATATGGAAAAGAAAATGTAGATAAGATACAAGTTCAACAATACATTGTTTTCAAAACAAAATTTATTTTTATGGAAAATAACAAAAAGTTATTTTCTCCATTATCTCTCTTCTTCCATTAACTTTTTTAATAGGTTAATATCACTTATTATCCTCGTGTTTTAATTTTATTTGAAGCGAAAATACTTCTTTTCATTTTTAATCCGCGCCTCCCCTATCTTTTAAAGAATTCATCATTCACTAACCATAACCAAAATGGAATCTCTAGTCAACAATAGTCATCATTCATCAACCTTTTGCCATTTTCTTGAAATGCAAGGGAGGCGCTGAATAAAAATTGGCAAAAGGTGTTTGCGAGTTAAATAAACCCAAAATCTAGTTGTATTTGGTGATATTAAGAAAATATTATTATCCATTTTAAATCTATCAAATTTTGCAAAACATTAATTGTATTGGACCTTATAATATAAACATCTTCGGTAAAATATAATTTACAAAAATCATATGTTTAATTTCTAAAATCAAATATAATTATATGACATTAATGTTTGAAATATTTGCCTTGCGTTCTTTTTATTATTAGTTTTTTTATTGTATGGGCTTATAATTGGATTACTTGTAACTTACAGAGTTACACATTTATAACTTACAAATTAGTTTTTATGAAATTAGTTTTTATGCATTTATCAAAGTAGCCCAAATTGAAATAAGATTTCCTCGTTAATTGAACGGATTCGTATGTTTTGTGTTTTCACCACCACTAAAAACATAGTTTGCTATAGTTAGCCTAATAGTTAAGCTGTCGAAAAATTATATAAGCTACTGATTACACTTACAAAGTTATTATTATATAAATATTATTATACAAATTAGTGTAATATTATAATATGATTATTATTACATCATGACCTATTTTAATAAATCTTATTTAATTTTAAAATTTATTTTTATAATCACACCCTTTCATATTAATTTGTAAGCATATTATTCTTAAAAATTAAGGTAAATCAATCGTCATATTTTTTAGCAGAAATTCTATTAAATAGGAAAAAAAATGTACGATCGATATAAAAAAGAAAACTAAACTAATGCTTATGACTGAAGAACTCTAACACATTGCATTGTTAAACTTAATTAACTAGTAAAATACTCTCAGCAAAAGAGATTGATGTTATAAAATCTATCCTTTCAAAAACTATTTGATATTTTCATCGAAGTCCGTGATGTGGATGCGCAAACTCTCGCAAGTACTTATCTAAAGTTTAATGTTTTTTCTAAACGTATAAGGGCATATATATCGATTAAATAGTTTATGGGGCCTTTATATTTTGTTTGAAATATAAATGGTTCTGAATTAAATTCAAGTCTGAATATGTGAATCTGAATGATATTTTTATTTTTTTATTTCAACTTCTAAAGTAAAATGTTTTAAGCTAGTATTTTACACCTATATAATTATTTATGGTGTTTTCACTTGTGATTCTTGACATGTTAAAAAATTTATAAATCAATAATTTGATAAAATTAATATTCAAGTATTTAAATATTTAAAAGTTTATAATTTTAATTATTTTATCCTAAAATATTAAAAATAATAATTTACATGTATATTTATTTAATATATTATTTTGAAAATTTATTGACCAATGGGACATAAATGAATTGGATAAAGGTACTTTAGAGACTTAAGGGCAAGATAAACTATTCAGACTTTTGCATTTAGATAAAAACTAAAAAATTTAGGTTTTTCCATTCAAATAATATTGTCTACAAGTCAGTATTAAGTCCTAAAAATAACACATTAAAAATATATGAAGTCTGAGAATAAGTTAAAATTAGACTTAAGGAAAGTCAACACCTTACTCTATATAATAAGGGTAGTTTTGGTATTTTTATTATTATTTTTTTGATGAAATTATTTTAACTTTAATGGTACAGGATGTTTCTATCAATATTTACAAACCATGAGTACTTTAGTAAACCTCAAGGGAGGTCAATTTTGTTTTCTATAAGGTAAACTTAATATTTTAACTAATAAATAGTGTAGCATAAGGTTTGGTAATGATTAATAAAAATTTTTGGGGCCTCTGTTATATCACCTTTTCATAAGGGGTCCATAATTTTCTCCCCTGCTTTCTTAAAACCTCCAAATATTTTGAAAACTGTGGTTAGACTTCTCTATTTTTATTTTGGATGTTCCTTCCCCCATAACTTGTGGGAGATAAAAAATATGTACCAGGAGACAAGAGCACAGCACAGCAGTTAACTGAGTTTGCACCGAAAAGCTTATGGAAGTGAAATATATAGTGGTGTTCTATATCATTACCAGCGCAAAACCAAAAGACATGATGTCCTTGACTTCTTCCTGTCATTTCCAGCTTATTATCTATATCAGTTTATTAACTGTTTTCTAGTTCTACTTCTGTTTCATTCTAGTTATTCTCGCAAGCTGGGCTCAGAGGAAGCTACGTGGATCTCTTACTCTATCCCTATATAGCGAATGCCATTCCAAACTAGTTGGTTTATTAATTCAGGTTAATCACTTAGATTTCGTTTCTTATGTGGTGTTTGTAATAATTAACTCAAGCTTATGTTGATAATCTAATTGAATCCCACAAAAAAAATTTTAAAACTATGAACAGACATTCAAAAAAATTTTTGTGAATGATCCGGGTCGTTTGAACGTTAAGCCATGACTGGCTAGAAATATAAAACTATGAACAGACATTCAAAGCAATGATTTATCAAGATTCTATCGGCCGAAAATATGCTATAAACTTCAAATTTTTTTTTTTTTTTTTGGTTAAGGATAATGATAAAATAGTGATAATAATCACAATCTCCAGTATTAATTTACAACCAGCGGAAACTAGTATATATATACCTTTAATTCTGAGCAAACAAGGGATGTCAGTCTAACTAGGAATTAATGTGTTGTGGTTAAGGAGGTCAGTTTGTTCTCATCTCTAAGAAGCTAGTATAAAGAAAAGCTTGCTCTTGAAGAATGGTATGGAGTATAGTTGTGATTCTTCCAAACATTTCTTGTTTTCAAACAGAAAATTCCAAAAAACTTCCAAGGCTTTTTTTGTTTTGACGGAAGGGTAAATTAAACTAGCAGTATAAGCCGTCCACCTTCGAAATACTTTTTCTTACATCTTTTAGTACATTGAAAAAAAAAAAATTTGACACACGTGGTTTCTGATTAATTTTTCATTTATAACTTGCACATATAATCAATACAACTGTAATAGATTAATGATACTTAACTATGAGAAATATAAATTATATGTTGAATAACAGTTCTTAAAATTTAAACAATAGTATAAGAAAATTGTGTAAAAAGTATCTCTAAATTAAAATGCTTAATTTCCCATCAATGAACGTATAGAAAAAGTTGTCATATAAAACTCTTTTTCTGTTACTCAGAAACATGTTTTCACACGAAGATATATGAAAAGTCCTAGGTAATCTGTTGCAATAATTTCGACTAACATTCAGGAAAATGGGACCCTTTCCCAGAATGGACGTCAGAGAGGAGGCTATTTAAGAGAACAAGTGCCCTTTGATTTTCACAAGCTTAACAACTCAGCAAACCACTTTTGCATTGCCAACTTTGTTAAGCAAAAGCTACTGTTGCATACCAACTGACAATGGCTTTAAGAAATATCATTATTTCGCTGTTAATGGTATTGGCTACCTGCGCATGGTCTGCGATGTCCCGCACGTTGTATGAAGCTTCCATTGCAGAGAGACACAGGCAATGGATGGCTCAGCATGGCCGCATTTATGAGGACCAGACAGAGGAGGTAAGGCGGTCAAACATTTTCAAGGAAAATCTTGAATTCATTGAAAAATTCAATAATGTGGGGAACCGGACATACACTTTGGGCATCAATAAGTTTGCAGACTTAACTAAGAAAGAGTTCATTGCCTCACATACCGGATACAAGCTGTCCACCCGGCCACGATCATCTTCGACATTGTTCAGGTATGAAAACCTGACTGAAGTTCCAGATAGCATCGACTGGAGAAATAGTACAGCTGTCACTCCTGTTAAGGACCAAGGCAAGTGTGGTAAGTGAATCAACTGTCCCTAATTCTGCAAGCATAGTTTTCCTTTCAGAATTTTGGTTTTTCTAATTAACCAGATTTCGTTATAGGATGTTGCTGGGCATTTGCAGCCGTGGCAGCCGTGGAAGGGCTCACAAGATCAAAACTCGTAACTTGACCTCACTTTCAGAGCAACAGTTAGTAGACTGTTCCACAAATGGTAGCAATGATGGATGCAACGGTGGGTTGATGGAAGATGCCTATGAGTATATACAAAACAAAGGTCTCACAACAGAAAGGAGTTACGCGTACCAGGCAAAGGATGGTCGTTGTGACGAACAGAAGGAAGCCGAACCGGCTGCCAAAATTAGTAGTTATGAAGAAGTACCAGACAGTGAGGAGGCTCTACTAAAGGCCGTAAGCCAGCAACCGGTCTCAGTTGCTCTTGAAGCTGGTGGAAATGAGTTCATGTCATACAGTAGCGGAATTTTCGATGGACCTTGTGGGACTAACGTAGACCATGGTGTTACAATAGTTGGGTATGGAACTGAAGACGGAATCAAGTACTGGTTGATTAAGAATTCATGGGGTGATGATTGGGGTGAGAATGGGTACATTAGAATTAAGAGAGATGTGGCTGATGCACCCAAAGGACTCTGTGGTCTTGCCAGTCAAGCATCCTATCCAGTCGCATAAATTGTTCTAATGAAGGACCAGGAGGGCGCCAGGATTATGTAAAAGTTTTTTCCTTTATGTTCCGTATCATAGCTTGTTTACGTGAAGTATTGTATTAGAGATTCCAAGACCGACTCTCAAACACTGAGAGCTGATTGTATGGTTTTCTAGTAACTGCGTCAGTATTTAGCTGATGCCTATTATTTAGTCCCTCTTTTATAATAAAACTACTAAGTAAGTTTAAATTTAATGCCTCGTGCTTTAGTCTTTACATTACACATCTTTGTTTTGCAATTTAACTACATATGCAGGTTTAAATTCTAAGTCTAAAAAATGAACAAGAGTGTCCAGATTGTCTAATGTGACCTTATATAATATCTCATTAACATTAATACTTGTTCAGCAGACAATAAGACAGCAATCAAACAGTCCAAAATTATGCATGCACCCATTAACATATAAAGTTGTTGATTTTTATTAACTTTTTAGTAAAATATTGTTGTATATATAACAAACATATAAATACTGGCTGTTTTCACAAGTTGTCATATATATATATATATAATTTTCTTAACTTAAAACTGGAATTAAATTTATAACTATTTATCTTATTTATCTCATCTAATTAATAGTTGAGATTTAAAAATTAAAAAATATATTTAATTATATCAAATCAATAATTACCTTAGTCATTGAATATTAAATTTTCAACTATTGATCTCACATATTTAATGGTTGAGATGGTTAATGAGTTAGACATCATTAGATACAATTTATTTGATTTTTTGAATCTCAACTATTAAACATTTTAAGAAATATGATCATATTTAAATGAAAAGTGATCCTTCTACTATAAGTTTTTTTTAATTATCATTGAATTGATTTATAATTGGATAAGTTATCCAATCTAACATCTAATCAAATCAAATGGATTCTATAAAAATATTTTAATTCAATCCAATTGTTGAAAGCCTTTAAAATGGAATTGGTCATTTAGACAAATTGGATTAGATTATGAACACTATTGATTTTTTTATCTATGCCCCATCAAATAACATTTGTGAATGCAATATTTTATAATTGTAAATTATTGTCATAGGATAATATTAATAATATTATTTTATATATTTATAATAAGAATTGGATTTGGTAAATACTTAACACTACGAACTTAATGGGTTCTAGCCTATATGAGCAAACTCTTCTCTAAGGATTCCTAAAGCATCGGAATAATTATGCTCCCCTAATTCAAATTTTAAAAAAAAAAATGAAAAGATATCCATATATAATGTTAGTTTTTAGAGAAAATACAAAAAGTAATCAAATTTGTGATATATTTTAAAATTTAATCAAACTCTAATTTATCAAATTTATTTTTAATTTTTTATCTTCTAGGTCAAAAAATATATATTTCTTTAAACGCATTAGCCAAGTTATCATGATGTTCAATAATGTGTTAAACTCTTGAGTATGAGTTGCTAGATAATTTTATACCTCACTCGATGTTTACCGTGTATTGACAGAGAACCAAATAAATGTCAATTAATTCAACAACATAATAACTTTATAGAGAAAATATTATTGATTGATTAATATAATTTTTATTGTAAAGTTACGGGTCAATTTCTCGAGGACAAATATATTTTATGGCAAATGTTGGTTGGTTATTAAAATCATATAATATTTTTCTTAAAATAAATAAAATCACAAAACCAAAAAAAACAAAAATCCACGAATAAAAAAGAAATAACATAATAGACATTTCCAAAGCAAGACGTTCCTACATAAGTAAACCTTCTCATTTCCAAGTATAAAGAACAGCTGGGAATTGCTAAGGACTACTGCTTACCAACTCAACAGATTTCTTTCCCGGGAAATTTAGCCCAGCAAATAAATCCAAACAACTAAATGCACTAACAGCAATTCTCCACTGATTTCCAGCTTAATTGACGGAGGTCAACTAATTTTTAGCTCTCCGTATACTTCACACACAACAGTTAACTATGCCGTATCGCCACAGTAGCCCAAATTGACATGATAACAGCACATGGTCTATGTATAATTCATTTCTCCCCTCAACAATTTCTCAAGTCATTGTCCCCCAGAACTCCAACAAATCATTCTTAAGAGAACAATACAAACTTAAAGCTGGAAAAAATTTCAATAAACTAGTGATCTACTATATATCTAATCAGTATTATAAATATTTAATTCTTGACTAATGTTACACTAAAACATTTATTATTATATAAATTTTTTATACAAATTAATGTGATATTATAGTATAACTATCATATATCGATCATCTATTTTACTAAATCTCAATTAATTTTAGAATTTATTTTTCTAATCGCATTATATCATTTCAATTTGCGTGATACGTTATTGAAGCTATATTATCTTTAATCCTCTAGAAAATCTTTAGCAGCGGGAAACGCTATACAAAACAAAAATTGCATGATCCAAAAAGAAACTTCTAACTGATGATGATGACTGAAGAACTCAACATTTGCAATGTTAATCTTAATTAACTGCTAAAATCTTGTCGATTGGCGAATAAGATTGATGTTATACATAAAAATCCTTCATTTAAAAACTGTTTAATATTTTCATGGAGTTCCAATATGCAGATGCACCTAATCTCACTCTCACAAAGTACTTAATTAAGATATAGAAGACCACACTTTCTACAAAGTTGACTTGTTCTGAACTGCGGCAAGAATTCTACCATTCTCTGCCATAACTTGCGGAAGATAGAAAAATCATAAATTTGACATTAGCTACATCTAAAATATAAGTATCAAATTGAGAATCAAGTGTCATGAGTTCTAAGTCAAAAAAAAATCTTATGTATAAAGTTTAGCAACGTGCATTAGTTCTTTCTTATCAAATGTAACAAAATTCTCATTTGAACATAAATATGTCAAAAAAATAAGTAATTTAGTGTTTACGTCATTGAAACGATTACTCAACTCTTTAAACTACATATCTAGGACATTGTAAAATACTTCAATATAAGATAATAGCCATTTATTCTTTTGTAAAAATATCACGAGATTCAGTAATTAATATAAAGAATAATAAATCTTCTAAATCTATAATGATAATATTTCCAATTTCACTTATAATTTAATTGTACTTATAATATTTTTTTGAATTTTAAAATCTCAGGTGTTGTTAATTTGAGATTATTACTAGACAATTGCAAGTTCAAATGATGAAGTTCTAGGAAAAAACATGACACCAACGTTCTGAATTTCTATTAATTTATTTCGTTGACTTGACTGGAAGATGGATGAAAAGATTTTCACTATCCAATATGAACTCAATGCTGCCTACCAAAGATTTTCTCTATTCATAATGACTTGATTGCCATCAATATATTAAGAGCTTTATTATTACTAGCAATAAAAGCAAGGCAAGCGGGAGTCCAATGGACGAAGCCTCTCGGAAAAAAACACAACATCAGTTGGGTCATGAATTTCTATAAATTAACTTTGTTGACTTGATTGGAAGAATATGGACGCAAGGCTTACAAGAAGCTAACACTTTCACTTTTAGCACATACGCTAAGAGCTCTACACATCTATATAAAGAACTCTTATTATGTCTTAACTCAGTGCTCAAAGTAGCAATCAAGGTTTATTTATAAAAATTTCTAACCATTCTAAAAATTAGTTAAGTGGGGTCACTTGTCCCCATGTGGATCCACCTTTGCTACCGTGTATTGGCACAAAACCAAGTAAGATATCAAGCCAATTATCGAGATAGTTTGATGCGGACTTGATAATTAGCTTAAATCATCAAAACTAAATTAAGATTTGGCTAAAACTCAAAACAACCTCCTCAACTGATTACTTTTTACATTTCTCTTAGTTTTTATTAGGTTCGCTAATGATGTAACATGTGTAGTAAAAGTAAGGATAAACATTCCTTTATTTTTGATATCAAGGTACGCTCATTTGTTATTTGGCACAACCAACAAAGATTTGTTAAATATTATTACAACTTTATTGCTCCAATCTTCAAATGTGTAAAACATGAGAAAATTTAACATTTCTAGTTTTTTTTTTTTTTTTGGTTAATTGAATTCTCATTAAAAAAACGCTAATCAACATATTCATTTTCCTTGAAAAATCATACACGAGAATATTCTATTTACTTTTTGATGGAATAATTTCTTAAACAAAATTACAAACAAAAGAAAACAACCTTAGTTTCCAAATTATATAGTGACTTGGTTTGTGAAAAATAAAATGCAATATAAGTTTACGTAATTTAGTATTTAGCCAACTGAGCATTAATATATATTTTAAAAAATGGCACTTTAATTTATTAGATTATTATATCACTAGAAATTTTCAAGAAAATCTCTATTTCTTAAAACTTTTTGATAGTTAAGTAATCAATGTAAGAATATTGGGAAAAGTTAGTACACAAGCTAATTAGGAAATGTTACTACACAAGCTAAGCCTTCCTCAATTACAAAACAAAGGACAGGGAAGTTCTAAGGACTATTGCTTATCAACATAACGTAACATAAAATCCAGAAAACGAAATGCACTAACAGCAATTCACCCATTAATTCCCAGCTTAATTGACGGAGGTTAATTAATTTTTAGCTCTTTGTTTCCTTCACGAACAACATCAGCGTTGCCGTAGGGCTTCAGTTGCCCAAATCGACATGATAGCAGCACATCATTGACATAAAATTCTTTTCTCGGAACGAATTCCAGGCTTAACAAATGCAACACGATAAGTCAAGTCTCAATGCCCTTAAACTGTTTTGCCCAGAACTCCAGCAAATAATCAATATCCCTTCCAGCACAAAATCTACGTATTAATAAGTTTCTCAAGAGAACAATACAATTACTTAAATGGGAAAAACTTATGAAACCCATGTGACAAGGCCACATTAGTAGCCACCTAATAGGTTTTATTTATCATCATAAAATCTCTGTTATAGTATTTATCTATTAAAATATCAAGTTTACCCCTAGACTAAACAACACATATCTCTCCAAAGTTTACTAAAGTACCACTTATCTCTCACGGTTTATAAATATTGGTAGAAACTTCCCTATCATTAAAATCAAAGTAATTTGACCAATTAAAAATAATAAAGCGTTAAAACTATCTTTATTATATGGATCAGTAAGCTTTTTAATGGAATACGCATTTATGTGTTTAAAAATTAACATTAAATATTAACAACCGAATTTTTTAAAAATATTATTATATTTATATAAGAAAGATTTTTGTATATTTATATTGAAGAATATATAATTTTAAAATGCATAAAACATATGTTATAGTTTAATATTTTTCTAAGAAATTTAAAAGTAATAATTTTTATTGATATTTGAAATATTGAACAAATATTTTTTTATATTATATAATAAAATCTCAATAAATAAGTGGTATTTTTTTATTTTTATTTGGTCAAATTACTTTGACTTTAATGTTAGAGGAGATTTTTACCAATATTTGTAAACCATGAGTACTTTAGTAAACCTTAGGAGACGTAAATGTTGTTTTTCGTAAGGGTAAACTTAATATTTTAATAGATAAATATAATAGTAGCAGGTTTTGTGATAATTAATAAAACTGTTGGGGGTACGATTGTTTTCCACAGATCTTTTCCCTTGAAACGTCCAAATTTTTTTCGTTAACTGCGGCTAGACTTCTCTATTTTTATTTGGACGTTCCTTCGCCCATAGCTTGCGGAAGATAAACAGCTACGAAAAAATGTACCAGGAGACGAGAGCACAGCACAGCAGTTAACCGAGCTGGCACCGAAAAGCTTATGAAAGTGAAATATATAATGGTGTTCTATCTCATTTCATGTTGATGATCAGATACGCAAACCCAAAAGACACGATGTCCTTGACTTCCTCTTGCCATTTCCGCCTGATTATCTCGATCACTTTATTAACTGTTTTCTAGTTCTAATTCTGTTTCATTCTAGATATTATCGCAAGCTGGGCTCAGAGGAAAGCTACGTGGATTTCTTACTCTATCCCTCTATAGCTAATGCCATTCCACACTAGTTGATTAATTAATCCAGGCTACTCACTTAGATATCGTTTCTTATGTGGTGTTTGTAATTCATTATCTCAAGCTTAAGTTGATAATCTAATTGTATTCCCACAAAACCTGTTTCCGTCAAGGTCTGGTCGCTTGACCACCTAGCTTCCAGCCACGTTTAAGGCATGACTAGCTAGAAATTAAAAATGATGAACATACATTCAAAACTTGGATTTTTTTTTCTTTTTTAAGGATAATGATAAAATAGTGATAATATTCACAATCTCCAGTATTGATTTACAACCACCAGAAGCAGTATATATCTTTAATTCTGAGCAAACAAGGGATGTCAGTCTAACTAGGGATGCGTTATGGTTAAGGTGGTCATTTTGTTCTCATCTCTAAGAAGCGCTTTAATTGAGAGCCAATCCCATAAAGAAAAGCTTGCTCTTGAAGAATGGTATGGAGTATATTTGTGATTCTTCCAGGCATTTTTTTTTTTCAAACAGAAAATTCCACAAAACTTCCAAGGATTTTTTTGTTTTCAAGTAAGGGTAAAATAAACTAGTAGTATAAGCCATGCACCTGGCCTTCGAAGTACTTTTTCTTACATCTTTTACTACATTTTCCAAAAAAAATTGACGCACGTAATTTCTGATTAATTTTTCAATTATAACTTGCATATATACTCAATACAAATGTAATAGATTAATATTTAACAATAAGAAATATAAATTATATGTTGAATAACTGTTCTTAAAATTTAAACAATAGTATAAGAAAATTGTGCAAAAGGTATGTTTAAATTAAAATGCTTAATTTCCCATCAATGAACGTATAGCACAAGTTGTCATATAAGACTCTTGTCATGTAATCGGAAAATTCAAGTTTCAGACGAGCATATGTGAAAAATCCTAGTTAATTTCTTGCAATAATTGCATCTAATTGCGGGAAAATGGGACCCTTTCCCAGAATGGACGTCAGATAGGAGGCTATTTAAGAGAACAAGTGCCCTTCGATCTTCACAAGCTTAACAATTCAGCAAAAACAACCGTTGCATTACCAACTAAAAATGGCTTTAAGAAATATCATTATTTCGCTGTTAATGGTATTGGCTACTTGCGCATGGTCTGCGATGTCCCGCACGTTGTATGAAGCTTCCGTTGCAGAGAAATACAGGCAATGGATGGCTAAGCATGGCCGCATTTATGAGGACCAGACAGAAAAGGAAAGGCGATTCAACATTTTCAAGGAAAATCTTGAATTCATTAAAAAATTCAATAATGAGGGGAACCGGACATACACTTTAGGCATCAATGAGTTTGCAGACTTAACTAAGGACGAGTTCGTTGCCTCACATACCGGATACCAGTTGTCCACCCAGCCAGGATCATCACCAACGCCGTTCAGGTATGAAAACCTGACTGACGTTTCAAATAGCATCGACTGGAGAACCAGTGGAGCTGTCACCTCTGTTAAGCACCAACGCCAGTGTGGTAAGTAAATCAACTATCACTAATTCTAAAAGTATACTTTTCCTTCTCACATTTTGGTTTTTCTAACTACATTTGATTACAGGATGTTGCTGGGCATTTGCAGCCGTGGCTGCCGTCGAAGGGCTTACCAAGATCAAAACTGATAACTTGATTTCACTTTCAGAGCAACAGTTAGTAGACTGCTCCACAAATGGTAACCATGGATGCGGTGGTGGTTGGATGGTAAATGCCTATCAATATATACAAAGCAGTGGTCTCACAAGCGAGACGAGTTACGCCTACCAGGCGGTGCAAGGTTATTGTGACCAAGAGAAGGAAGCCAACCCAGCTGCCCAAATTAGTAGTTACGAAGAAGTACCAGCCAATGATGAGGAGGCATTACTAAAGGCTGTAAGTAAACAACCAGTCTCAGTTGCTCTTGAAGGTGGTGGAAGTGCGTTCATGTATTACAAAGGCGGAATTTTCAATGGGCCTTGTGGGACTGAGCTAAACCACGCTGTTACTATAGTTGGGTATGGAACAACTGAAGAGGGAACCAAGTACTGGCTAATTAAGAATTCATGGGGTGAGACATGGGGCGAGAATGGGTACATGAAAATCCAGAGAGAGGTGACTGATGCACCCCAAGGACTCTGTGGTCTTGCCAGTAAAGCTTCCTATCCAGTTGCATAAATCGTTCTACGGGAGGACCAGAGCACCAGACCCTTGGAGTTCGGCAATAAGCACCTTCTTGATTGTCAAATGTTTTTTTCCTTTATGTCTTAAAAGTTCCGCAAAACAGCTTGTTTACCTTAAAGTATGAAAATTGTAATACAAATACAGAGACCAACTATCAGACTGAGAGCTGATTGCATGGTTTTCTAGTACTGCATCAGTATGTATAGCTGATGCGTATTATTTAATACAACTACTAATTAAGTTAAAATTTAATGCCTCGTCTAGTCTTTACATGGCACATCCTCGTATCCTTGTTTGCAATTTAAATGCATATGCAGGTTTAAGAATAGTCTAAGTAGAAATAAGAACAGTATGTACTAGATTCCCTAACGTCTTATTAGGGATACTTATTCAGCAAACAACAAGAAAGCTATAAAACAACTTTCCATATATTAGATTGTACAATTTATTACATATACTGAGCGTAGAACAACACATTAATTTTGTAAATCCATGCTTAAAGCAATGAAGATGGTTAAGAGTAAATAAAGGGACAGTAGTAGCTCCAATTGAACTGTACAATCGATGAGAAGAAGAATTTTGGCAAAGAGATGAATATTGATTATTGTGATTCAATGGCTTTTTCAATTGCATAATAAGAGAATTAAAAGGATCAGACCTTAAAAGTATCATTCCAATTGACTTCAAATTCATCGAAAGCCTTCTTACTCTGCATACACGTCTCCAGCTAATTAAAATTGTAGCCCAACGACAAAGGAACGAGCATTTTCGGGGACTAGAGAATATAAGTATCTTCAAAATTACATACGCAATTAACAGTAAACTGACAATACTAGGTACGGAATAATCCGTGGGGAAATGATCTACGATATATAGTATCCAGAAGCACTTTACAATGCCCCGTCACAGTCAAATTAGCCAACACTTAATAACCATGTGTACATAAAACAAGAATTAGAAGCTGAGTCCGTACACTAGATCAAAACTGGTAACTTGACTTCACTTTCAGAGCAACAGTTAGTAGACTGTTTCACAAATGGTGACAATGATGGATGCAATGGTGGTTTGATGGAATACGCCTATGAGTATATATACAAAACAAAGGTCTCACAATAGAAAGGAGTTGCGCGTAACAGGCAAAGGATGGTCATTGTGACGAACAGAAGGAAGCCGACCGAGCTGCCAAATTAGTGGTTACGAAGAAGTACAAGTGAAACGACCCGTCCCGATAATCACTATTCATAGAATCCGGGCGCTCCTATAAAAGTAATTATCGAAACAATTTTTAAACATATGACTCACTGCGCCTCCATCGCGCGACTGAAATACTAAATACAAATAGAAGAGCCAAGTTTAATAGAAAAATGTGTTGGATCTTTAATCCAATGTTGGGCTTATATGTGTTAGGACTGTCAAATAAGTTTAAGCCTAATTAAAAGT